>JARHVA010005476.1:320000-430000 GCA_037957365.1 Torreya grandis | reverse complement strand
AAAAATGGAATTACATAATCAAAATTGGTATGGAAGATAAAACCAAGAAAAGTAAATCTAAAAAAATTTAAGAAGGTCCTAGTAAGATGACTATACGCTAGAAGAAGAAACAAGAGTTTGAGGTAGAGGAAGTAAAGGAAGACTCATTAGAAACCAAAATTCAAGCTCTAAAATATGAAATAGAGGTGACATATATTTTTAATTATCATGTTGACCATTAATTTAGGGTTACTATGTTTGAGTAGTTTACATTGATAGGGAGACTCTTCGTTGATGTTTTGTTGACTATGTCTCTATTTTAATGTGGTATATTATCCTAGTGGTCCCGGTTTACATTTTTTTGTTCTGTGATATCTTATTTTATCTCAATATTATGTAAAATTCTATAGGATCCTCTTAAAACCCATTTTTACCCTTAAAAATAAAAAATAATGTTATGTTTCTACTTCTATAAAAAGTCAAGGTAGTAATACATGAAATGATTCTAAAGTATGCATTAATTTTATCCTAGAATGAAATCCTAAGCCATGCAATGATATTTATCAATACCATCTCATAATAATGTTTATATTATATGATCAGTTAAAACCCATGAGTGAGCCTTTATAAATCACTACTTATTATGATATTGTCCTAGAATGAAATCCTAATCCATAAAATTCTATTTATAATGATCCTTGTTAGGAAAAATTAACCACCATGAGTGAGTAAAATTCAAAACTTTGGTCTTCATTCTCTTAGCCTTGTTGATGACCTTTTGAGAGGGTTTGTCTTGGTCATGTTTAGTCTTTCATTGCTGAGCATTATATTATTCCTATTAGTTTTCATATGATACTAGGGTAGTTTTCTTAAAAAGTGAGTCAAAACACCTAATCATGTAATTAGGCTAGTCAATATGGTCATCTTTAAAGTGTTTATCAAAGGTTAAGGTAGTTTTGGAAAAATTAAGGTAATGATTACTTATGCAAATTAGAAGGATAAAGTGAACTTTGAGGTATCTAATATGTTTCTAATATATTCCAAGTGTTTAATTCCTTGTCCATGTATTTCTAAGCTATGTTCAATGTGTGAGGCCTTCTAAAGGCCAAAAAATTGAAATATAATGTAGAAATATAGTTGCTAAGGGATTATAAATAAAATTTTCAATGTGGAGATGGTAAATATAGATCATAAATGGATGGTGTTATATCCCTATGATGATTTTAGTGTCAAATATTTCTATTGACAACATTGGTAGGTCCAAAAAAGACAAAAAAAGTTTCATATCTTTCATTGAGATCCTTGCAAACTATTGAATGTCACTTTCAAATGCTCAGTTCATGAAGAGGAATGAGAGTTAGATCAAATTATATTGTGGGTAGATAGGTTACCTTATTAACTTTAAATTTAGTCATTATTTATATTTTTAAATGCTATGCTTTATGAAAAATCATTAACAAAATAAGGTGCCTTTAAACCCTCATAAAAACCCACAAGCATGACTTTTCTTATCTCAGTGAGTTTGCAAGTTTATGAATGCAAACGGATATTTTTTTGAGCATCATCTTTCACCATAATTTATCATTTTTGAGTAGTAAATATAGAAAAAAATTATTGTGTTTTATAGTTTTTCAAGATGGCATGCAAGGTTTTTGAAGATATGACATTTTAAATCATGGAGGTAGTTATGTTTAGAATGAAAACATTGTAATTGTAGAGACTCATTTTTTCCACTTATACGTCTAAATAGAAACTAGAGTGACCTCTTAAAATAATGTAAGTTAAGTCTAAAAATCATTGGAATGCTTTAAATCATCAATGCATATCATGTACATCGTCTAATTCACATCAACATATCCCTAACTAGTGAGATGCAATGTAAAAAATCATCATCTTCCTCTAATTCATCTCTCATCAAATTATGACCTAGATAATTGAAAATTTTGACCATGTGCGAGGGAAAACTTGTCAAAATTTATAAATGTTAATTAACTCGAGTAATATTTCTTAATTGGTTTAACCTAATTATATGCACAAGTAAAAATCCCATTGCTAATTAATTGGTGAATTTATATTTTTGGAATTTCATAAATCTAGATTGATGACATCATCATGACATCACACAAATATTTGAAATGATGACATAATATTTTATGAGTTGTCAAACACTCAAAAAATATCAAAGAAATATCTATATTTTTTATCCATGTCTATTAATCTAAAATATTAATTTCATGTCCCCTCCTTAACTCAACTAAGGTTATTTTGAACTCAACTAAAGTTAACTCTAACCTAACTACACTTGGGTTATATTTAGTTTGAAAGGATATAAATACAAGGCCTCACACATTGATAAAAAATCTCTCTTGGTGTAAATTTATCATGCAAAAATACATGGAAATATTCAATCATTATAGTGTTATCATGTCCATTTGTTAAGCCAAGCCAAGCCTAATATTACCAAGGTAAAAAGGAGAGGTGGTTTAAGGAGATATATTGCAAAATAATTCTTGATCACACAATCAAGCACATCAAATCATTTCCAACATATAAATCTTGCTCTCATGGAAGGTAAAATTGTTTATTTAGTCTTCATTTGGTAGTTACTTGTATAGTTCTCTTGCTCTTTGAGTGTATAGGCTAGAGGTGTAAGTTTCATTAGTGTGTTTTGTTTGATTTATTTTATACTAAAACCATAATAATCTCACATCTTATATTATTATTGATCATAATAATAAATTTTATCAATCCTCCTCTATCCTCCTTATATTTCCTACAAGTATTAAAAAGGTCAAATGTCAAAGAGTTAAAAAAGGCATGTTGACCAAATGACTATGCATAAAATTGCCTATAAATGGTTTTCAAAAAGTTCATTAAAAATGAATACCTATGGTTTTGGATTTAATATTTGATACCTATATTTCATGGACTTATATTTTCATTGTGTAGTAATGGTGAATCAATGAAATAATTGTTCTAAGCCATCTACATGGTGTTTTGTTTAAGGATATTGTTATAGAGGTTTTTAGGTATGATGGATATATAAAAAAGTAATTTTGTTTATGATTTTTGTTTTATATAAAATAATAGGAACATTGGTTTATTTTTTTTATAAATTACCTATAAAAATTGAAGAAACATCTATAAATTTGATGAACTCACTCTATAAACATCTCTAATAGAGGACTGTAGGTGGTAGTTCATGAGTAATGTTGGTTTAAGCTCTCTCACAAAATTCACTTCAATAACCCATATATTACTCTCAATTATACATCCAATGCATGCACAAACCAAATGTGAACCCATATTCAAGAAGGACAAAAGAGATAGTCTTATGAGAGAACTCCCTTAAGGTGTGTAGAGTAGTACGAATGAGACATAAATTTAATTATTTTATGGTATATACATGATAATCTCATATAAGTTCCATAAATGGACAAATCCCTAAGATCATTATTGAACTAAACTTAAAAGTCACAAACCTAAGATCATTGGTCTAGTGCCTATATGTAAAACTAGGTATGTGGAGACATTTGAGATGTTTTAAGGAAAATTTTGATCTTTTAAACTATTATGAAAGTTAAATTATAATACCAAAAGGATTATAAAATTAATAAAAATGTCATCAATATCCTGAATAAAGGTTAATGTAGACTTACATGTCTATAGAATTGTAGGTCCATATTCTTAATCTAAAAGAGGAAAATATTGCATGAAATATGAGGTTCAAGCAGAAAATGAAGTGTGAAATCCATGATAATATGTTTATAAGGTGTATATATGGTATAATAAGGAGAAAAGTTTGAGGAAAGACCTGTTCTTGGACCCTAATGAGTATTAAACCCAAAGAATACCTAAAGGCCTGTTAAAGAGCTACAAGCATGTTTTCAAAAATTCAAGAGAGTATATAATATTATATTGGGATTGGGGTTTATATGGATATAATATGTGTTTGGGAGTCATGATATACATTTAATATTCTTAATATGTTAATATTTTTATTTAAAAAAATCAAATAAACCCATAGCCCACTTGATAGTCCTAAAATGTATATAAAATTGTGAAACTTGGCATACTAGAGAGGTATGAAGATTGTTCAAGGGAAAATTACTATTATAGGAGGTAAGGAGAGATGTATCAGACCTCACACAAGTATTATAAATATTTTAATTAGTTTTAAAAAATTCCTATCCTTTTTTGTTCACTCTTAGCCTACATAGGCCTATGTCAAGACCAACCTAGGGTTAAAATATTGCATTTTGCATAACTTGAGTTTCCACCATTGGAGTTGCATGAAAATTTATAATCTGAAATTATTTTATATTCCCTATATAATTTTTGTGTTTTTGGAGTAGTAAAATAAATAATAGTATGGTCTATAGTACTATGTGTTTGTGTTAGGCCTAAAGAAGCCTCACTGTGAAGGAATGTGTTGAGTTAATAGGTCTCCATTGTGATTTGAATAATGAAAATTTAATTGAAGATGAAGAAATATAAATGGTGTCAAAATATGTATTTATATTAATTTTAATCTCTATATATCATTCAAACCTAGGAGCTTAGTGTCAAAATAAGGTTATGAAGAATAGGCGTTAATAGAGTAAGTGTGAAAGTTTTGAATGAGATTAAAAAGTAAAGGTGAATAAATGAGGGTTATAAGTATTTGGAAAGTTTATAAGGTAGAGATAAGTAGTTAGATCTCAAGAAGATAACTTTTCACTTCCTAAACAAGGATAATATGACAATTTCAAGAAAGCTTGATGAGTCATCAAGCAAGACAAAAATCCTATGCCACCTTCAGAAGATCATCATCAAATTAAGTGCACACATGTTAAAGAGATATTTTAGAAATATTTATTGGTAGATTTTATTGTTTATAACTAGTTTTATTAGTGCTTGGTAGACATCATTGGTTCTTGACACCTCTCTTCTCTCTCTCCTTTTCTTTCTCATATATGTATTACCTTGTTTGGCATTGAAATGGATCCTCAATCTGATTCTAGTGAATCCCTTCTCAATTAAACACTTGTAATTTACTTTGATATGAATACATATGATTCATAACATTATTAATGCTATAATGGGTGTATATTTTATGGTTAGTTGATGAATACTATTAGTAGTGTCATATCTCTCTCTCTCATTTGTCCTATATCCTTACCTATTTATAGGTTATAGTCATCTTAGAAGGTCATATGGAGTGTGTTAGATGGTATTACACTAAGTAAGTGTGGATATAGTTTCATTAGTGTTTCCTATGAGACATATTAATAGTCCCCTCTTATTTATTGTCTAGATTTACACCTTCATACTAAAATACTAATTCTTAGAGGCTCATATCGAGTTAGTGTGATAAATTTTAGTCTTGGTTCATGTTATTAGTGTAGTATATGCAAGTGGAGGGTATTAATTTTTTTAATCACCTCATTTTACTTGTTTATTTCATATATTCATCCCTTTTCCTTTGTAAGTAATAGGGTTAGTTTTAGTTTGAAAGTGAATCATCAAGGGAGCTAGCCCTATCTAGAGATTCACCTGATTGATTAGGCCACCCACATCCTAGAGGTGTCTCCATGATATCACGTTAGTAAGGAGGATTGAACAACATATTGTTTAAATTTTTCATTGATGTCATGTGTTTGAGCCTATAATTGATGTCAAAAGAAGCCTGAGGATGAGGTTGACTATTTGAGCTTGCTAGTGTAAGGTATGGTGATCCAATGTAATGTCTTATAAATCATAGTAATATAATAATTATGAGTTTTTTTTTGTATTTATTTGATCATATAATGAAATTATAATGTTTTATATAATTAATCTATAGTGGCAAGAAGGTCTTCAAGATGTATGGTACCTAGAAGGTCTATGTGATTAGATTAGAGGCATGGTGATGATATAGATGTATTTGAGCTTGAAGGTGATTAATCAATGGTATATAATATGAGAGTATGTTTTCAAATATCTCAAAATGTGTATAAGGAAAATAATTGTTCAAAATAACTCTAAGGTTAGGTGTTGAGGCTTAGTCCTTGCATGAGAGACCTAGTGTGAAGGCACATGCTTGGTAGCTTATTGAGAAGAGAAGTGTGAGACCTTTGTGAACATGGTTGGAAGTGCATGAGATTTTTAAGATGTCATTTTACATGTGTGTGATGTTTTTATAATAATTTAAAATTTTTCTAAGTGTTTTTAGGGAGCAAGCATAACTAGTAGTTTAAAGACCGAACATGCATATAAACCTAGTGCACCAATTAAAGGGTCAGGTTGAGTTTATAAGGTGATAGTTCACATGTGAGAATTAATTGAGAGTCTAAAGGGGTTTTTAATGGTTCTCACCAACTCTAATGTCATGGATTGAAGGAGAAATCAGAAAAACATGTTTTGAGTTCTTTTGTGTATGCAGATTGAATAAATGAGAGCCTGAGAAGGAACTTTAGATGCTCATTGGCATGTGTGATAGTTTCATGGGAATTTTATAATTTTTAAAGAGATTTAAAAGGTTAATAATAACTAATTCCAAGAATTAGGAGGTGTTTTCAAGGATAGAATTGTATGAACAAATGTTAAGAAGGTAAACTGGTCTAAAACCCTCTCAAAACCCTCTTAATGACCCAATTGGAGATAAATTTTTGTAAAGTGACCATAATGGTTTTTTTTATCAATTTTTATGATTATGAATTGTATATGACTCATACAAGAATCTCTAGGTAGAAGTGGTGTGTCAAGAGAATGAGTAAAAGCTATAAAAAATTCTTATTTTTGAAGAATTTGATGTTACAAGTAGGGTTGACTAGGTCAATGTATGAAAGTATATGGAGGTTGAAGGTAAATATTTTTTTTATTTCCATGGTTTTAGTTATAAAAATTATATCCTTTGTGTTAAATAATTTTCTCACTCAAGTTGACCTATCATTAAAACTGGTAAAGAGTGAAAATAGTGAGAAAAACTAATCAGAGTGGGAACCAGTTTAGGGATGTGTTTTAGATGATTAAGAATGGAATAAAATATTTGGGGTATTTTATAAATACATATAAATCATGTGTAATTGGTTTATAATTTTTTATTATGCTCATACACAAGCAAGAAAGTACTCTCAAAGTGACTTGTCTATGTGAATGAAGACAATGAAAGAGTGAGGTTTAAAGTTTGATCAGTTTGTTCCATATATGCCATTATACCTATATAAATTTGTGTTTTAAGTTTATATAAGGATTTATGAGGATAATAAAAATGTATTATAAGTTTAATTAAGTGTCCCTATAGGTATTATAAGTTATGTTCAACATCACTATGTCTTAAGGTAGAATGATTGTTCTAGGTGTGTCAGGTGAAGTGAAGTGTTTGAGTCTCTATGATATGAGTTTATGCATCAAATGAATATATATTTATTGTTTTTAATTTATTTTATATATTAATATTATATTTAATTTTTTTAATCATGTTAAGATGTTGAGATATGAAAGCCAAAATGGCTTGCTAGACTGTATGAGGACTATGAGAGAGTGGCTTGACAAATTGGTCTATAAGACCAATTATTGTGACTATTGATTGATATATATATCCATTTGGGAATTATATAGAGTTAATATATGATATATAAAAGTGGATTATAAGTTATATAATTTATATTACAAGTGATAAAGACAAACTTCTACATGATTATGTTTTTGGAGGTAGAAGTAGTTTTAAGTGGTCATATTGTAAAGGTGAGTTTGGAGTGTTTTTCTCATTATTGAATAATATATTAAATATTAATATATTATATAATTATTAAAGGTTAATTATAATGAGTTTATATTCATGACAAGTCTTTTTTTAGGTGTGAAAAGTTAAAAGCTTTTGACTATGTTTTTGGAGCATCTATGCAGTTCTAAGTGAGCTTATGAAAGATGGTTATTTAAGGTCCTGTGCTCTATTTTATGATTTAAAATGGACATGCTGATGTTTTTTATGTAACTAAATATATAATAATTTTATTTTTACACGTGGTTACTTATAAATGTTTATTTTATACCTCTATTTTGTAAGATAGACATTCAGACAGTGAGAAGGCCTAATGGCAACTAGGCCTAATAGCATGATTCAAGGAGTGAGTTGGACTAACAGGTGGCATAGAAAATTTAGGATATTATCAAGGGTATATTTAATTATTATTTTATGTTTTTAAATAATTTATATAGAATTAAGATAGACCTAATTGTAGTAGGTCTCCTTTAAGCCTAATGGGGTTTTGGCCCGTAAGGGTTATGACTGACATATGGAGTGATTGTTTCTTATGTGAAACATGTATGAGGACATATTTAAATATTTATACATGTGTTTTAAGGTTATTTACCAGCCAATATATGTTTAAGTAAGTTTTTGATATAAAATCAAGGCCAAATTGGCCTATTTGAGCTAGTTAGAGGAATAATGAATATAAGAAAATAAAAAAAAATCAATAAAGGAGTAGAGGTAAGTCATGTAGACCATAAATAAATATTATAGGAACACTAATTATTATATAATAAATATGTTTTAGGTGGATAACTAGGTCAATTGACCTAATGTGCCTAGAAGAGGCATGTTGAGTGAGTAAGCCTAGAAGGCTGTTTGAGAGGGGTAGAAGGCTAAGGAGAGCTAATGAGTGGATTTATGATTGAAATACCATTATATATACATAAAAGGTTTGTTATAGGTGTATTATAGTAAGTGTATTATAGGATAGATAAGAGAGAGAGAGATCTGAATAAAAAAGTCACCATTAGTTATTTGAGTAACAAGCTATTGTGAAGGTGATCAAGCTTGTCTTGGCTAAGTTGGTGATTAATAAAGGAGTTAAAGCTACCTTGTAGTTTACAGATTCTATAAGTGTCCTTGAAGTGTTTGGGTTGGTTCTAAGTCACCTAGGGGTTTATATCCTCCTTGTAAGTTAGAACTTTTGAAAGGACTAGTTAGGTTGGTGCCTAACTAGTGAGGGTTTGGTGTTCCTTGTGAGGATAGTGCCTCACTAAATGTTGTTTCATTACTTATAGGATAGTAGTCTAAGTTTTGTTATAGTGGGTTCTATCCCCCATAAGGGTTTCCCACATAGCTATTATTTTCATGTGTTATACTTCTAATTCATACTTATTTGCATGGTTAATTATACATTATTATATCTCTATGTTAGCTTAAATAATGACATAGAATTGAATGAAATGTTTTCACACTAATTCACCCCTACCTTCTCAGTGGTTTTTATTCCAACACCTCCTCAAGATTGAAATTTAGTGTGATAATAGTTATAGCATGCCCTATGGGACTAATATTTCATCCATTTAATATTTGTTGATGTTTCTCTTCAATACATCAGCCTTTAGAGGCATGAACACAAGCATTAATGAAAAATTCAAGTGAGCCAAAACTAGTGTAAGTAGTCCAACAATTTGAAAATAAAAAACTGGTATGTATTCTTATCATTATTTTGGTCAACATGCATACTCTATGACTTCACATTCTTCATATCATATTGATAGTATTCATGGATTCACCCCAATTAGCCATAAAAAAACAACATATCAACCATATATATAGTATTACATTCTCATTACCACTCCAACTTAGTCTCCTTGGTAGCCTACTTATCCCTCTAGTTCAAATTGTCAAAGTTATCTTGCTCTCACTAAATCCTTATTAAGCTTCAAAAAAATATTGTAACATCAATTTGTACCCTTGGAGAGGGTTATTTAGGTCCTTTGTAATTTAGTTACACTATGGGAATAAATCCAGGCTCTGGGTCACCTATGGTGCAGTTGAATTTCTAGAGAAGGCTGGCTTAACTTGATGGATCACCTATACTAATGTTTGTACTAGGAAAAGGGTTAGAAAATGGGTAAAGGGATCCTAAGAAATCTAACAAGTTGATGCACCAAAATAAATGAGAACTCACACAAGAATGAAATATACACTAAAGAAACATAAGATCATACTAGCTCACACAATCTCAAAATCTAGATAATTACATAAGTATTTCATACACTAAGTTTAGGATGCAGTGAATGAAGTGAAGAGGAATTATAAGACTCACACCAAGCTTACATTAATGGCATAAAGAACAAAAATGTAGACCTGTAATAAACTAGAAAACACCCTAAAATAGGTAAGAAGGAAGGAACATTGGAATGAAAGATTATCGTTCACAATGCCATCATGCACAAGCTTACTAAACATAGTTAAAAAGCAAGAGATAAGAAAATAAAGTCTTTATTATCTTCAATGGTATTTCATAATTTTTTTGACAAGGTCTAGCCTTATCAAATGAGAGTCTCTACTTTTATAGAATCAAGAAGTAATTCTTATCCAAAGTAAGAGAGTCTTATTCTAAAAATTGAGAGAGAATTTACAAAATGGAAAGAATGGGTAATATATGAGAAAGTGAGAAAGAAGAGGAAAATGAGTACAAAAATAATTAATTGAGCTACCACATTTTTTTTATCAAATCAACACTAGTTCTATATTGACAAGTTAACTTTTTAATTCTCCAAATAGCTCTTGAATCTTCTCATTGGCTGAGAAAGGTGTTTTAGTATTTTTTGATTTTTTTAATGTGGTATAATTAGCTACTAAAAAAAATTAAATTTAGGGTTTTAAATATTACCTAGAGATGGAGATCTGTTGCGCACCATTGATCAAGCTTGTGGGAACTCCTCTTTGGCTAAGGAGGAATGACCTACAAATCATGCTAACTCACAAATAAAATGGATTAATAAAAATATGAATTAGTTTCCTAGTAAGAAACTAGTCCCAAGAAGTGGTATGCTTCCTTAGATGGATGTTAGCCCATGTTAGAAGAGGAAAATGAGTACAAAAATCCTTAATTGAGCTACCACATTTTTTATCAAATCAACACTAGTTCTATATTGACAGGTTAACTTTTTATTTCTCCAAATAGCTCTTGAATCTTCTCATTGGCTGAGGAAGGTGTTTTATATTTTTTGATTTTTTTAATTACAAATATATATGTCAATAGGATATAAATAGACAAGACCAAAGATATCTAATCTATAACAATATTAAATGATCAAAGTAATCATCCTAGAATTCTATAGCTATATCGATATCCTCTTGAATTATAGTTAACTATTCATTAATGCTTTCTTGACTAGGTGTGAAAACCATAATACAAAGACCTAATTTAAATGCAATATCACTTTGATCAATGAATAAATGTTGTTGGATAATGGGGAGATCAAATATGCTAAGAATATCATCTGTTAATCCAAGTAGAGGCATCTACATGTAATAGAATAGATTTTTAGAAAATAGAATGTATATTTTAACAAGATTTGAGGATTATGAATCTTATGAAAACAAACTTCAAGGATGTTTTAATAGTTTAGCAAGGATCAATGATGATATTGTAAGATCGACATCGATTCAGATGACTCAACATCAATTATGAGTAAAATGGTAAAATATGAAAATAGAAGATAATAATGAATTAAAATATTAATAAAATGATGAAAATAAAATGTCCACAATGACATAGAGGTATAGAAGACTTTAAATTTCAAATGGGAATAAATTAAAATGCAATACTAACTTTGGATGGCTAAAAACATGCAGATACAAGATACCAAAAAATTAGGCTTAGAAACCTCCAAAATATATTTGTAATCTCACAAATAAAGGTTTACCAAGGTATCAAAACATTGATAAGGGTTGTACATAGGTTTCAAGATAATTCTAGCAGTGTTTCAAAGTCCAAAAGTGTCATCTTGAGCCATGGAGGCTCGTTGTATATTTATGGATCGATGTCATTCCTAGAAGATCAACATTGATATAGGAGAATCAAACTTTCCTTTCCCAAAATGGGTGAAGTTAATCCTTAGGCCATTCAAATGGGTTACTTATAAGGGTAAATAATGGTTTTAAGGTTGTTGGGTTGTTTTAACCATGGGATGGGTTTGTTTGGAGGTTGAATGGGTCAATAAGATTAATTATGGTTAGTCTATAGTAAAATATTAAATAACTTATATGGTAAAGGTAAATGTAATTATTTTAAATAATTAATAATGGGGGCCATTATTTATAGATGACATGATAATGTGATGATGTACCATGTTAATACACAAGGGTGTATAAAACTAGCATCTATATTTTCCCCTTTTTGTGGAGAAGTATGCAATAGTGTGCCAAGACAAAAAAACTATAAGGTGCCTAATGCCATAAGTTTATTATGAGGAGGTATCCCCCTCAAACTAGGCACCAATAAGTGAGATCAAATGGATGATGTGTTTGAAAAAGATGAAAGGTAAAAACAAATTTGGGTGCATATAAATGGACAAGTAGAAGATAGTAAAGGACAATTGGAGGTACGGATAGCTCAAGGGAGTTCTAAGGTTACACTTAAAAGGATAAAAAGTGATGTAATCAATAATGCCTAAAAGACCTAATTGAGTAACAAAATACCATAACTAAAATATGTGGGCTTAAGTAAAATATATCAAGAGAATAAAGGATAGGAATGGTGAACCATAATATCTAGTGTGAATATAGTGTATGTGTTACTTATAGATTAATGTTCTTAGGAAAAAATATACCCTCTAGATCTTATAATGGCAACATACATAGAAAAAATGGTACACCTTAAGGAGATTGGGGAAATAAAAAAGGGTCAACATCCTCAATCTAAAGGGTAATATGACATAAATATGGGATAGTTGTAGTGAAGGCAATCAAATGGGGCTTTGGAACCAAATTTGGATCATGTAAAATGGTCCACAAGTGTAAAATATAAATAATCAAAGACAATTTACAATGATCCAAATATCGATCATAGAAATGACATCGATCACAAAAATGGCTATACATATGATCCAATGTGGCATAAGGCTCATTTGGATATTAATTGAATAATAATTCATGAGAAAAACTTGACGTGTTTCAACCTTTCAATCATACGTGAGAGATGATGGAGGTGCGCAGGAGTAGATGATGATGATTATGATGATGATGATAATGATGATGATGATGATGATGATGATGATGATGATGATGATGATGATGATGATGATGATGATGATGATGACGACGACGATGATGACTCCACTACGAGGTAGGCATAATACTTTTTTTGGCAAAATTCAATGTGTTTATTTTTTCTCAAGTTTATTTCTCTTTTTTTAGTTTTATTTTTTAGAAATTAATGGGAGGGAGGAAGGGTAGGTTAGAAATGTTAGGTCAAAGGGTGGAGTTTTTTAAGGGAAGGAATTTATTCTGATCCATTAGGATTGATGTGCTTCATGTGGATTGATTGCAATCCATAAGGATCATTATTTGATTTGTTTAAATCAACACCAATCCCTAATGGATTGATAAAAATACACAACAAAGGTTTGATAATATAAAAATTAGGATTTGGATTGACCAAAAATATGTTTCTAATAGGCATGAGAGATACTGATGATGAGGGATAAGGTCCCTCTAATATTGGTGCAATTGTGGGATTTTATGAATGACAATGACTTGGCCCATTTGAAAGCTATAGGATTTTGAGGGATTCGTCATTATCACCATGTCCATTGAGACACTGGTATGATATTATTTTTTATAGAGTGGTGGGATTATACCACCAACACATTCTAGTTACTGACTAGTGAGATGACCATTACAATAGAGGACATCCATAAGATTTTATGACTACCAATTCTGGGAGACTTTGTGTATATTATTAATGAGGCTAGGTGAGATATAGAATTGGTGTGACTATATGGAAAGGATGAATTAAATATCAAAATCTTTACTAGTGGGTTCTCATTCCAACCATTGTATGACCAAGACCCTAGAGATGGACTAGTGATGATGATGATGATGTTGGCATTGACCTGTTATGTGTTACCTAACTCTATGAGAGGCTGACTACCATGGATATTCACAAGATTTATAGAAGACATGGTTGAGTTTAAGAATATTTTTGTTTGGGCATTGACATTATTGAGGTAGATATATAAGGAGTTTTGAGGTTGGTACAACTAGCATCAATCAAGTCTCGATATTACATTTATATTACATTGTTAGACATATGAGCACATTCATGTGATTCACCCCATAAGGACCCCATGGATCAGATTTAGAGACGTGGATTATACTATAGGCTTCCTTCAATGGGATGATGACCTAGTCATTACTTATATAGATAGGATAGTGTATGATCTATCACACTCTAGATAGGTGTTTAGTAGCTTGTAGATAGGGGATGTTATTTGGAGGCCTCATGTACGCTTCCTAGTGTGGATTGGTTTAGATGTGGATATAGGGGATGTTTCCCAAGAGATATGGGTATATTAATGATGGCTTTATCATATCAAGTTATTCTATTATGATAGGGTCCATCATTAGTTTGGTTTATTATAGGATGTTTCATTAGCCCCATGTTTGTATAGTTAGGATGATATAGAGATAGAATGGCCTACCCATGATACTTTAATTGTTTTGATGGATCCAAAAAAGGATCATATGGATATTAACATAGATGATTTTTTCTACATTGATGATTATGTAGCTTGGTTTATTGTTGAGGTAGCAAGGAGATAGGAGAGAGTTATGAGACCTCAAAAAGGGGTAGTCATTGAGGAGGTGAGGGAGGATGGTGAGGATAGAGGAGAGGCTGAGCATGATGCCCTTGATGTACACATGGAAGATTTAGAATTTTAGGATGCCCTTGATATACACATGAGGAGGTATGATTATATGATTCCCCTACTCATGATCTTATATATATTTATATAGTCATCACTAAGAGAGACACATTGAGGGTTGAGTGTAGTTGTTTGAGGGTAGAATTATAGGAGGCATGGATAGCCCATGATATGTTATAGGATCAAATTTACATATTATAGGTTAATCTTGAGAGATTGAGTGTTTAATGTGACTAGGTTATATAGGAGTGAGATAGGTACCTAGTAGAGCTAGAGAAGAAGAGATCTTCTTTGGTAGAGAGACCAACCCCAGATATTATAGGATCTAGAACTACTCCTAAAGATATGGTACCATTATAGGGGTGTATGTATTTACTTTTTGAGATATCTTATTATGAGAAGATAGTATAGAGATGGCTACCAATTTTTATTCAATTTACTTCATACGTGGGTAGTCACAACAAATCATGGAGGACTCTTGGGAGGTCTACTAGTATAGGGAGCATAGTAGAATGAGGAGGGGATAATGATGGAGATGATACCATTCATATTAGTAGGATTTATTTTATTGAGTATATTTTATTGTATGGGCTGAGAGCCCCACCTCATTCATGTTATGACATTTTTATAGACACTTGATATATATAGACATTGCTTATGTTTATGGGTGATTATGTATGTTTGTTTATGGATTTATAGATACCTATGGATATCTAATGATTTTATGGATTATTGATGTGATGGATTATAAACCATATGTTATGTATTTTAGTTCTGATCATTACTATCATATATATTATGGATGTTTTATTGATTATGGATTATAGATTTTACATGTTATTTTGATTTAAATTGTTATATCATGAGATGGGTTTTTACTAATGGATTATGATTATGGATTATACTACTTTTTGATATAGACCATTATTAACCTTGTGGATGCTTATGGTTTCTTAGATGATTAAATGTAAATAAATTATGGATTATGGATTTATGCTTAATGATGATTATGGATTATAGATAGATTTTAATTCTTTATTGCTATGGATTTTAGTGATTATAGCTTATGGATTTGATCAGCATTGACTTGGACCATAACCAAAAGAGAACCTCTCATACACATGGCCTATGCATCCTTAGCTAGATGATAAGAGATATTGACACAACCTTAGTTAGCTATAGCTTAAACCTTGGTCATTTATTAGGATTACATGGTTTTGGTGGGATGGGGGATGGATTGATTTAGAGATAAATTTCTTCACACCATATTTCAAAATCAAGATTTATCTTTCAGGGATCATTTTTATGCCAATGGGTAGATTGATCAATACGGGAAGCCTACAATTATAAATTTTATCGATATGGGAAGATTTATTGGGATATTTCTTTTGACAATTTCTTTTATTTATTTATTACTTTTTAAGGCTTTTAAGTGGCATAAATTGAAAACTAATCAATGAAGAAAGTTTTCTACTTGGTAGCCATCCTTCAAAGGAATGGTCTACATTCTAATGTTTTTATACATCTATCCTTCAAGGGATCAGTCTATTATTTGCCTTTGATTACATCTATCCTTCAAGGGATTAGTATATTTATTTATCCCATTTTGATAATTTTTATTTTCACTGCTTACTTGATTTTAGATCCCAAAGATAGTAATGTGAGGTTTGGCATAGAAAGATACCTTAAGATATTCTCCATGATTTCATTACATGAGGTGATTGTGATATCTTGGAAAATTAATGACCTTTAAGAAATAAGGGAAATAATGATCTAGGGTTTCTCCCATTACCGGTGAAACTTATCCATGATAGAATGTTATATATAGAGATGGGGTATTCATATTCAAGGTTGAGGTTATAGTGACTACCAGATAACCACATAATTATTGTATATTTATTTGATATTTTGTGATAAGGGGTAATGATAGTATTTGAGATAAACTAACCAAGATGAGCCAAGATCTATTAACTATAAAAAGGACATAGATGCAATTCCTTAAGGGGTTCTCATTTAGGTTTGCCATTAGGAGAGGCCAAATGATATGCCCCAGATCTATATTTATGGGTTATGATGTATAGTATAAGCCAATTAGTATCAAATTTACCCCTTTGATTTCATTTCATATTAGTGACATGTTGATTTTATTTAAGTACAAGGTCTATAATGTTAAATTATTGTTCTCTTATATGTTGATTATATGCTCATTTTAGTCATTCTTGATATATATGAATGTAATCAAGGGATGTCGCATGATTCTCATCTAAGATTATGAGTTGGGATAAATGCTCCTAATGAAAATACTCATCAAAAATGATGTGTTTAAGGGAGACATGAAGAGAGGGAATTTTGACTTCTAAAAGAAGTATAGCTTATATACCATAGACTAGGGAAAAATGAGTAGCACCTATAGGGGTTCGAATACTAGTTTGATATGCCCATAAGTTGAAAGGGATACAAAGATGCCAATCCTTCCCATATTTATTGATGACTTTGGTTAGGATTTTTACTATGTGTTATTAGATGCTTTTGCTTGACCATTGGCTTGAAGATAGTAAGGTGAGGAAAAACTTAATTTCATTTTAAATGAGTCACATAGTGCTTGGACTTTCTTACTCTTAAAAGATTTTCCACTGTCTATTATATTTTATATGAAATTTCAAAATGACAAATAATGTTATGGTGGATAAACTCCATAATATTTTTTTCCTTAGTCGAGATAAGTGGCACAATTTCCACCCACTTGGTAAAGTATTCTTTAGCGATAATGATGAAGTCATGACACTGAGAGGACTTAGGGTTAATTTTCCATATAAGATCGAGCCCCCATTGGGAGAATGTCCAAAATTCCCTTGCTACCTATAGGGCTTTACTAGGGACATGGGACGAGTTTGTATGTTGTTGAGATTTTACACACCTCTTAATGTATGTGCAACAATCTTGACTCAGAGTGGGCTAATAGTAGCCTAGATGTAAGATTTTTTTAGTGATTGCATGGCCACTAAAGTGTCCATTGCATGACCTATTATATACTTCCTAGATAGCTAAGGTAGATTCATTATTTTGGAGATAACAAATAAGAATTTTATCAAAACCATGTTTATAAAGAACACCCCTTAGTATAGTATAATGGATAGCTTTTTATTGGAGGGCATGCCTATCATGTTTGGATAGATGGGGAGAAGATAGTCCTATAGAAAAATAAGTAAATATTTGTGCATAACATGTCTCCTCTAAGTTTGCATCAATATTATTTATAGATGGAAGATCGATTCTCATGTAGGAAGGCTAGTTAACTTGATGGATAAGGACAAATAGCTTGGACTCCTAAGATGAGGATGGGATAAAAGAGGCAAGAGATGCCATAGTATCAATGAACTTATTAGTTGATCTAGGAGTAGTTTGGATAGCATAAGGTTTGAAAGTCAATAAGAGATGATTGACTAAGGTCTTATATCTTTGGAGGATATCATTCTTTCATTGATATATACCATTAATTTTATTGACCACTAGCTAAGAATTGCCATAGATACTAAGGGATATGACTCCTAATGTAAGGGTAGTTTGGAAGCCTATGATCAATGCTTCATATTCAACAATGTTATTGGTGAAATAGATGTCTAATTTAAAATATAAAGGCATGGAAATACCTTGAGGAGGGATTAATATAATTTTCATGCCATCTCCATGCTCATATTTTTACCCATCAAAGAATAGAGTCATTTGATATTTTGGGACTAATTAGGAAGTGGATGTGATAGATTCATCAAGAAACTCACAATTGATTGGTCAGTTGTCACTAAGATGTGCTTCAACCAACTGATCAATAATAATATGTCCTTTAACAAATTTTTGATGGAAAAATTCTAGATCAAACTTAGCTAGAATCATAATCCATCTGACCATTTGTTGATTTTGATAAGGCTTATAATGCATGAACTTAAGGGGGTAAATAGTCATAATTATGTACATCTTATGGTTAAGTAGGTAATGACAAAGCTTAGAGGCTATAAGAATCAATGCTAAGAATAGTTTGTTAGTATGTGGATAATTTTTTTCATGTTCTATAAGGATATGACTTATATAATAAATAGCTTGTTCTTTTTATGCTCATCTCAATGGGCAAGCATAGAACCTAGAGCATGATCAGTAGTTGAGATATAAAGGAAGAAAGGTTGCCCCTCCTTAGGTGGAGTGAGAATTGGAGGTGATAAAAGATAGTTTTTTAGTGCATTAAAGGCTTTTCAATAATTATAATCCCATACAATGTGACTATCCTTCGTAAATAGATGGTGGAAAGGTTGATACTGATCAAAGAGCTAGGAGATAAAATGATGGATAGACTAGAGCTTACCTTGTAAGCTACATAGCTACTTAAGGTTTGATGGAGGAGGTATTTATATAATAGCCTTGATCTTAGTGTGATCCACTTATATTCCTCAAATAGAGATAATGAAACCTAGGAGTTTACCCATCAAGACACCAAAAATGCACATTTTGGATTAAGATGCACATGATAGTAGCGCAGACAATTGAAAATAACTTTAAGTATGGATAGGTGATCCTTGTGGAATTTTGACTTCCCAAAGAGGTCATCTACATAGTCTTCAATAATTTTTTGGATTATATCATGAAATATATAAGTCATGTTTTGCTAATAGGTGGCTCTTATGTTCTTTAGGACAAAGGGCATAACATAGTAGTAAAAGGTCCCCCAAGAAGTAATAAATGTAGTCTTATGTTGATCTTATGGTGTAATAAGTATTTGATTATAGCCATAAAAACCATCCATAAGGCATAACATTTCATGGCCATCTATCAGGTCCACTAATTTATCTATGTTAGGGAAATGGAAATCATCTTTTAGACAAGAAAGATTTAAATCATAAAAGTTAGTACAAATGTGAAGTCCCCCTATAGGCATAGTGACTATAATTATGTTAGAAAATCCACTAAGGATAATTAATGGGTTGAATAAAGTTAGTAAATAAGAGGAACTACAATTCCTCTTTTACTAAGAGTGCAATGTGAGGATGCATTTTATGGAGATTTTGTTTTACCTACTTAGCATTAGGAAAGGTGATAATATTTTGGATAACTATTATGGGGTCAATACCAGGCATATCAGTATAAGACCAAGAAAAGGCCTTGCTATGATTTGATAGAAAGGTGGTAAAATCCTAGTTTTTTCGGGGATCTAAGGATTTGCTAATTTTAACAATCCTCAAGGTTTCCTGAGACCTGATATTAATATCAAAAGTGGATTCATTTAATAATATATATGTTTTGGATGGAAGAGAATTACATAGATAAGAGTTTTTAGCACCTAAATGAGTCAATATTGACTCATCATCTTGACATTGAAGAATAGGTATGGTTAGCATATCATGTCCTATTAAGTTAGGATATGATAAAGGGATGGTTTTGGTCACACCACCATGATGAAATACAAGGGGTTCTATGGAGATTGAATTAACTAAAAAAAATTTATAAGGGATGGATATAGTGTCACTAGTTGAGGAAAAGGTATCAAATGATGAAGATTGTACTTTTTCTTCCACAAATGGTAGAATAACAAGTTTAGGATAGGATTTAGAATATTTCTCAAAGCCTAATCCATGATTTTCATGTGGTTATTTGAAAAATCCTAATGTGACATCTTGGGGACCCTTCTCATATCTACCCATGTCAAAGCCTTTGCAGGCATAATGATAAAGGTAGGTTTATGGGAACTGGAGTTTATTGAGAAATGTGAAATTAGATGTAAAGGGTTTAGCATGGGTACCATTGTCAATCCCTAGGGTAGTTTGATGGATTCCACCATATATTAAGTGGGTGCATAAGAAAGGTGGCCCAAATGGGGTGAGCTCACCTAGGTTGGGTGACTACATGGGTTGTTTGTTAGGATGGACATATTCCCTAGGAGTGGGTAATGTGTTAAGGGTTAATAACTAGTATTACACCATTGAAATATGTTGTATCATGGAATCAATAGACTCTTGAGTTGGTAGTTTAGAAGTAAGAATAGTTGTGCTAGTTGAGGCTTGATTAGAAGATGAATATGGGATTGTGTTAGGTGAGGGTATTATGACATCACTTGGTCAAAAAGTGAAGTTGCATGATTTGAAGGGATGAGGATTAGTGGGGTTGATGTGGACCTAACCTTCATATTAAAACTTAAGACACTGATGGATGGTATAAGGGATACACCACATCACATGAATCCATGGATGTCCTAATAAAAGTTTATATTAGAATGTCCCTTCTATGACATAAAAGAGTTTATGGAGGGTGTAAGAACCTATGAAAATGGGAAGGACAACTATTCCTATTGTGGGTGCTACCATGTCATTGAATGGACAAATAATTGCTAGGGATTGGGAAATAATGGTTTCCAATAGCTATAACTATTATAAATCATGTGAAGAAATAATATTTATATTGGCCCTATTATTGATCATAACTCTTATAATATAATCTTGATTTATTTGAGTTGTGATGAAAATTGAGGATATTTATATTCAATTGATAAGGGAATGACCTCAAAATCAATGAAACTAATAGACAACACCATTTGGAGGGCCCCTATAAATTTTGACAATGGTTGAGGCTCATCTGGGTGGACCTAAATATCTTGGAGAGCTTTTATCATTACTTTTCGATGGTGTGGAGAGTTTTTGATAAATTCATACAATGACATTTTTATATGCATTTGGTGGAGTTATTTTAATATTGAGACTTCTAACAACTCCTTGGCTTCAGTCAAGGTAGTTCTTGTAATAGAGACTTTAGGCTTTTATCTAGATGTTTTAGGTGTATTATGGGTAGAGGATCTTGTAAGTGAAACCTTAGCTTTATTAGAGTTTTAATTTTGAGATTGGGTGGCTACATGGACAACATTGATGTGTAATAATGGAGGGTCTAAAGAATCCACTGACTCTTTATCACTTATAAGACTTGCAGGATTATGGGTGGGTGGAATATTTGGGATGGTGAATTTTTACTTAGGACTCTTATCATTTAGATCATCAATTAATAGATAGAATATTTGTTGTATTATGACCTTAAGGGCATTATAATTTTTTGTATCATGTATAACTAATCTATGATTTGTGCATAAGTCCTGACTCATATACCTAGCAGGTCTTTTGAGGTGAGGGTTATTAGGATGTATATGTGGTAGACTTATGAGGGTTGTATTTAATAATTTTTTTAAGATTATGGTGTAAGATCCTTTCAAAAGGTCATTTTGTGGTCTTATAATAGATTGTACAATCTCTTTTGGCAAAGCATTGATCATTTGTTTTTGTCGTTTAACTTTTATGGTAGGGATGACCTTAGTTACTTTTTCTTCAAATTTCTCTAATGGTCCTTTAACAAAAGATAGTGGATATCAGGATGGAAGTGTGTTTAATAATGGAAGGAGACTTTATATTTTCCCATGTGTTTGAATGGAAGAACCCATATAAGGAAAATCACTTTGGAAGATGGATGAGGACATAAAATAGATGATATAAAAGGGGTTGGCCCTTTGCTATTTCATGTGTTGAGAATAGAGGGGTATTTAGACTAAGGTTTTTATCTTTTGACATCTGAAAAAGATCGACCTTGACTTAAGGATGGGATAAGGATTTCTTTGGGGCAATACCAAGACAATTATCCTAGATATTGATGATAGGAGCTTTACCCTTTCCCTTTGTAGCTTCAGGGTAAGGAGGTGTTGTGATAGAGGATTATTTTGAAGGGTCTTGGTATTGAGTGGAATGATAGGATCCTATTATATTATGATCTTGGTGTATACTATCAAGATGTTTTTCAGGGACCAAAAGGGTGGAATGTTTGACTCTAAAAGTATCAAGATGTTTATCTGTGACATCATAAGGAGTGGTTTCATTTTTCACTTTAGGAGATTCAATTTGGGAAGATAAAGGGGATGGTTCACATAAATAACCCAATGTAATGAGATTAGGGAGATCTATAGAGGTTTTGGGAGTTGTTTTGATAATTTTAGGTTGAGTTATATAAAAATCATCTCCTATAAGGAGATCTAAGATTAAATATTTCTCTGGAGCTTCTTTAGGAAATAACTGGTCATATATTGTATCAATCATATGTGCATATTGATTTTTATTTCTCTAGGGTTAGTTTGTATTGTGGTTTATGTGGATGGATGGTTTGGAAATGGATATCTAAAAATATATAAAGATTGGCTAGGAAAAGCATTTGGATTATCTAACTGAAGGTCCCCCTTGTCAATGAGGTTTTGTACCAATCATTTAAATGATTGGCATCATTCTATGTCATGTCCTATTACCATTTTATAGGCATAAAACCCATCCTCTTTATACTAGGTGGGGTTAGGATGCATATCATCAACTAGTCTAATTATGAGGAGTTCAAGAATGGTTATTTGTAGGAGTTTATCCAATATAAAAGTGTAAGGCTCTCCTAAAGGGGTATATTTCCTAGGGGAAATGAGTAAGGCCCCTAGTTGGCCATACTTAAGAAGTGGATGGTCCTAATTGATTGGGTGTTGAAGGGGGAGAAGTTTTTATAATAATATCATTTGCTGCCCCTTTTGGTTTAGGATTATTGTTATTGCTTTTTTAGGGGTCAAGTTTGAAGTTTTCATTGTGTAACTTAATTTTTCCCTCTTCAATGCCATGAATTTTTAGTTTATGTGCCATGGTAAAGGATTCATCGAAATTATTAAAGGTTTGAATTTGTAACATGGATGAGATATGTTTTGCACAAGAGCATGAAATCAATTCAATTAATTTAGGTTATGGCAAGGAAAATGTTAACTAGTTGATTAGGCTACACCAATGAGCTATAAACTCTGACATGGACTCATCTTCAAAATTTCAAATAGTGTATAAATTTGTGATAGTCACTTTTTGAGAAATGTTGATTGATAAGTGTTCTAATAAAATTTGGGCCAATTTCCTAAAGGAAAAGAGTGAATGTTGAGGGATGGAGTTATACCAATCTAATGTAGCCCCTGCTATCAACATAAGAAATTTCCTAAGTAGTAACGCATCATCATGTGCTATAAGGTAACACATGCATTGAAGGGCTTTGATATATTTTTAGGGATCTTCTTTTTTCTAAAACTTAGTAAACTTGGGAAGTTCCCATTGTGATGGATATGGTAGGTCGGGAACAGATGGGTGGATAGGCTCATTACAAATTTTCTCTTATGTGAGCACAGTATTGTGTCTAGAGGTGGAGACTTCCAAATTAGCCATCCTATTCATAAGGATGTTTATGAGGTCTACTTGGGTGTTATTCTGAGGCACATTCCCTAAGACACCTTGCTAAAGATTTTGATAATTTCATAAGTAGATAGGGGTTGTGAGGAAGGGTATCTAACTATAGTGGACATAATGGGTTGGGATGCTGTCACATATTGTGGGATCTATAGTGGAATATTATGGTGCGTGTAAGATTAGAAGTAAGTGGTTACCAATGGTTGTGATGAAACCATGTATTGGGTAGCCAAGGAGGCATATTGTTGGGGAGGTTGCATTAGAGGGGTTTGTTGTGTATGAGGGATTTGTTGTGTGTGTTGTAGAGCTTGATAATTTTATGCTACACTCATTTTGATAGGTGGGAGACTTACAAGTATTGACACCACTAATTTTTGGGGAGGAAAGTGGATATAGGCTGAGTGGTATAAGCATTTTGAGTTTGAGTAATGGGGGTTGGAGAATTGGTAGATACTATAGGTGGTTGGATTTATAAAGGTTGTATCATCTAGATATTAGAACTAGATGGAAGAGAGTTGGTGGAAAAGGATACCATGGTCATGGTAAATACTTTAGTTTTTTATTACTTCTAAACGAATCCTATATAAATATTGAGAATCTTGGGTATGGGGGGAAGGAGGAATGTGTATTGCTCAATTATTAAGGTAGTAATTAAGATAAATAGGGTTATTGTCCAATAAATATATAAATTATCTCATTGAGAATAAAAGTGTGGGAACATAAGATTATAAAAGGACTTAGGGGTAGAGGAGGGACTAGGTGTATATTACATAGGATAGGACTTGACACCCACTTTAGATTCTTTTTTTGAATGTTGCCTAGTCAACACCATGAGACAAAAAATAAAAGCAAAAACAAAACAACAATTTCTTCTTGAATTATCTCACTTTTAATTTTGGATGAAAGATGCACAAACTAAAGTCATCCCAAATTTTTTTTATCTTTTTAATTTTAAGATATGGGAAGAAAATAAAGAAAAAATAATAATGAGGGTCCTAAGAAATGGTAATCTAAGGATGGTTTCAGGTGTTTATTTTGGCACTCAAAGGGAGTTTATATTGGTACTGGTATGTGGGTTGTTACTTGGGGATTTCTCCTTTTACGTCACAATCCCATAGCTAGTGTAGGTGCTTAGCCAATATATACCAATAGCATAGAGATTATACTCATCTAGAGAACTAATTTGGTCCTCACCTTTGTGGTGAAATCCAATTTGGATCACTAGGAAGAAGGTTTCCATGAGATGATGAACCCCCATCGGTTTCCTTATGTCAAGTGTTTAGATGAGTTTGTTATGACTATGATTTGGCTTGTGTGTGAAAGAGTGATGACTACAATGAATTTACCACATAGATTATTTTATGTGAATTAATTAAGTAGAAAAAATGAATGCAATTTATTTTAACCTTAAAAATGAAATAAAATGTAGACTTGATGTTCTTTAGATGAACTCACACAAAGAAATGAAAAGAGAGTAAATTCAAAAAAATTGAATTTTAATAAGAAAGTTGAGACCTAATATCCCATTGAGTGTGCTAGAATATTTTAGTGGTTTTTCAATGTGGTATAATTGGCTATTAAAAATAAAGTAAATATAGGGTTTTAAATATTACTTGGAGATAGAGATCGGTTGCACACCATTGATCAAGCTTGTGAGAACTCCTCTTTGGATGGGGAGGAATGACCTACAAATCACACTAATAAAGAAAATGGAATAATAAAAAGATGAATAAGCTTCCTCGTAAGAAACCAATCCCAAGAAGTGGTATGCTTTCTTAGGTGGATATTAGCACACGTTTAAAATTCATGTTTATAAATAAACATGAAATTACAAAGATATATATGTATAGGATACAAATAGATAACACCAAAGATATGTAATATATAGAAATATTAATATGATCAAAGTAATCATCCCAAAATTCTATAGCTATATTGATATCCTCTTTAATTATAACTAACTGTTCATTAATGCTTTCTTGATTAGGTGTGAAAACCATAGTACAAAGACCTAATTCAAATGCAATATCACTTTGATCAATGAATAAAGGTTGTTGGAAAATGGGGACATAAAAATATGCTAACAATATCATGTGCTAATTTGGGAAGAGTCATCTACATGTAAAAGACTAGATTTTTAGAAAATAGAATGTCGATATTAACAAGTTTTTAGGATTGTGAATTTTATGAAAACAAACTACAAGGTTATTTTAATAGTTTATCAGTGATCAATGGTGATGATATAAAATTGATGTTGATTCAAATGAATCAACATTGATTCTGAGTAAAATACTAAAATATGAAAATAGAAGATAATAATGACTTAAAATATTAATAAAATGATGAAAAATAAATTTACACAATGACACAGAGGTGCAAAAGACTGCAAAGTTCAAAAGGGAACAAATTAACATGAAATACTAACCTTGGATGGATAAAAACATGTAGATAAATTATACCATAAAAGTAAGCTTAGAAACCTTCAAAATATCTTTATAATCTTAAAAAAAAAGGTTCCAAAAGGTAGCAGAATGTTGATAAGTTTTGTACGTAGGTTTTAGGAATATTCTAGTAGAGTTTCAAAGTCTAAAAGTGTTATCTCAAGCCATGGAGGCTCATTTTATATTTATGGATCGACACCTTTCTTGGAATATTGGTGTCCATCTAGGATAATTAACATCAATTTTCCCAAAATGGGTGAAGCTAATTCTTAGGCCATTCAAATGGGTTACTTATAAGGGTAAAGAATGGTTTTAAAGTTGTTGTATTGTTTTAAGCATAAGATGGGTTTGTTTGGAGATTAGATGAGTTTTTTTGGGGGTTGGATGAGTAAATAAGATTAATTATTGTCTGACTATAGTAAAATCTTAATTAACTTATATGGTAAAGGTAAATGGGTGAGGTAAAGATAATTATTTCAAATAACTATTTTTGGGGGTCATTATGTTAGAGGTGACATGATAACATGATTATGCACCATGTTAATACATAAGGGTATATGAAACTATCATTTAGAAAAGGTACGAGAAGATAATAGTTTCCAAAGGTGGTGAGTCATGATCCTACCTATGAAGAAAAACCCTTAGACACCTTGAAATTCCGTCAATTCTCTAACTGATTTACCCAACTTCTAGATCTCCATATTGAAACTTGATTCCATCTTCACTTTCTTTCATCATGAGGACAAGGTCTTCATAACTTGAATCTGGATAGAGCCATGCCATGTCTGATTTGATCAATTGTTTGTTAGAGCTATGACTATGTCAAAGGATGAGACATTCCACCATCAGTCATTTATGTTTGCATCTATTTCATTAAAAAATAGGCCTTACTATAGATTAAAAACCAATCTAATTATTGGTTTTCTTATAGTCAATATGTTGAAGAGATTACAAACTTCATATCATCATTATTGAACTATATTAGGTATAAATAGACCTATTCTACCTATATAATTTATTGAAGCCAAGGACTTATTGTGTGTGATGTTGAAAACACAAGAAAGTTGAGCCCACATGCTTTGAATCCTCCAATAGAAGTCTTGATTGAGATTTAATGATATCTTTTGAAACATTTTCCTGGTTCAACATAAGTTAAATTCAACCTCTATTTGCAGTACCTGGTCTTTGAATTTTAATCATGGTCATCAATCTTGATCTGGTCCCTCTCAAAATATGCTAATTGTCAGCTCTTTATTTGTTTTATAGGATTTTTTTGTCATCCCTTTGACTTTTTGACCTCATGTGCATTATTGATTTACCTCTATATGAATTAATGTGAGCCATAGATCTTCTTCTAGTTTAACATGGTTGTGACACTTGGTAGCTACACATTTTCTCTAAATATCCACTAACTTTTTAACCCACTACTTGACATTGATCTACTTTATATAAGTGAATATGTACCATTGATCTACCTGGACCCACTAACACTATCGATCAAAACATACCATTAGATATTTTATTAGGGCACTTGAGATCTTGACACTTGTTAGCTTCTCATTTATGCTAACTTTTTGACTTGATGCTCACCGTTGATCTACTTTGTATGATTTCATGTGCTTTGTTAGATCTTTGGAACCCATTAATAACATACGTTTCCTACTATCCATTAGATCTTGACTTGAACTCCTAAGATTTGGAGACTTTTTATCTCCTTGTTAAACTTTGGGACATTTTAATTCAAATATATACTTTATAAGGCTTAAACTTGATGTCCCTATACATGTTTCATTATATAAGTTTAACTTTGAAGCTTTATAACTTTAGATAGAAAAGATGTCAAGACATAAAATTTATAGAGTATGATCTTGACACTATAATAATCATGTCTATGTGGTTTTTGGACTTGAATAACTCCTTAAGTGCATTTATTAAAGGCATAATCAAGTTGACCTATTCATTTCTATGTGATGTGCTCATGATGAACTGGTTGTTCTAGACATACACAAGGAATTGTTATCTCTTTATAAGGATTCCAATTGAATTCTAAGACTTTTTTTTAACCTAATTCATGTTAATAAATTATTTAAACATAATGAAAACCTATTGGTCTTTTTTACTTTGCAACTTTAGACCTATTTCAAGAGTTGCTTCTCAAAGATCAATAAAATAAACATTAAGCTTGCTTAAAGTATTTCAAAATGTTTATAAGTGATATTTGATCTTCTTATTAATTATTTGGTCACTCACTAATTTAGAAACTTTACTCAACTAATCACTCCATATCAAGACCTTCTAAAAATCAATCTATCTAGGAAAATTTCCATATGTGGGCCAAAATTACCTAGCATTCTTAGCAACATCCTGGGGTTACATGAATATTATGCAAAGACTTATTGGCTTTAAATTGATCCATTGGGTACATGGAGTCACAATATTTCATCTCAACTAATTTGATACTGACATAATGTTGATCCTTTATGAAACTTCCTCATGAAGAAAAAAAGGAATAAAATAGCAAAACAAATAACTATACCCAAGAGACTTATTAAAAGGGAAACAAACAACTAAAATGAAATGTGATAAAGTCACTTAGAAGAAAGCACAGAAAACTACTCTAATATTTTATAATATAATATAAAAACTATAAACTCTTTTAATAACAATAATTTAAATGAATTCTATTGACTAGGATGCGTAATACCTCTCCATCTATTTGGGCAAGCTGAAAATCATTATGTTGTTTTCATCCATGGATCAAATAAGGACCACTCCATAAGCTGTCAAACTTGGTATGGTTGCCTAGATTGGCCTTATTTGAGTCCCATTTGAGGACTAGGTCCCCTTCTTTGATGTCCCTTGCTATGGCTTTATTTTTAAAGGCTTTCTTGACTTGAGATTGATCTGACTCTAATCTCTTCATTGTAAGGTCCCTAGTTTCTTCAAGTTCCATGAACTCTATCATCCTCACATTCATAGTCTCACTCTCCATCAACTCAATCTGATTTATTAACTCTAATGTAGATAGTTCAAGATAAATGGGTAATTTAAATTCCCTTCCATATGCAAGGACATATGGAGAATTACCAATGGTATCTTTAGGAGTCACTCTGTCAGCCCATAAGGTTATCCTTAGCTTTATATGCCACACTCTTTGATTCTCTTCCATGGTCCTCTTGATAATCCTTAGAAAATTCTTATTTGTGGACTCTACCAATCCATTTCCTTAGGTATAGTAATTTGAGGATGTGCTAAGGTAGATGCCTAGCTTAAGTTCCCATTCACTTATCTTCATGCCCATAAATGCTAAGGTATTATTTATTATTATAGTAATTGGCACACCAAAATTGGTCACTATGTTATCATTGAAGTCCAATACTATTGTTTCATTATCTTCTCTTAAGGCAATTTATTCCACCCACTTGGTGAAGTATTTAGTTGTAGTGATCACCCATTTATGCCCTGTACTTGAAGGTGGATTTATCATCCCTATGAAGTCCAACCCCCATTACATGAAGGGTTACTCCACCTAGATTGGGTTGAGTGGAAGAGCTACTAATATTTATTTTCATACAAATAGAGAACACTTTTGGCATTTTTTGACCCTTGCATAGGCATATTTAAAAATGCTATGCTAATAATAATCAAAATGGCCTTTTGCAAGTCCATCATGAAATTTCTCCAAGAGATTTGTCACTTGATTTTCATAAATGAACCTAATAATTACCCCATTAAGGTCCCTTCTAAACATAACACCATTAATTAATGCATAAGCTATGGACTAAAGCCTAAAATACCTTATTTTTATTCTATCTAAACTTTGAGGGCATTTCCCTATCATCAATAAATGTGTCATGTCTTAGAGACAAATGTTTTAAGGTGGAGGTGTGTGTGTGTGTGTGTGTGTGTGTGTATATATGATTTGTCATATTTCCCCAAAAAAACTTTTTTCTCTTCTTGAATATCATCCACCATATGCTCACACAAGCCTTTGCCTCTTCCCATCTTGGTGACTTTGATCTCCACATCATACTCCATGAAATTGGTAATCCAACCTACTCTTTTCTCATTCAAATCCTTATTGAGGATAAATCCCTCACTCCAAGATGAGACACCATAAGATAAACCTTACTGTTAGAGAGCATTAATCTAAACTTTTTTTGTCTCCTTAGAGATGTAAGAATCTTATTTTCTATAAAAGTGTACCTCACCTAATATCCTTCTATCCCTTGATTAAAAAAGGTAATTGGTTAATCAAGTCCTTCACCATTATTATACATTAGCATAGTTAATTTTTTGTCAACATTGGCAAAGGTGTATAATATGAAATCCTGTGAGAAGTCAGGATTCATGAGTAAGGGTGCTTGGCCAATGGCTTGCTTGATGGCCTCAAATGTTGCTCTACCTTAATTTGACAAAGAAAATACTTGGCTCTTCTTCAGTATGGTAGTGATAGGTTTAAATAGGTTTTAAAAAGTAGGTATAAACTTTCTCACAAAGTTTATCTTCTCAAAGAAGCTTTAGATTCCTTTCTTGTGCTTGGGTAGAGATAGTGCTAAGATATCACTTATTCTGCTAGGATCAATGGATAGCCATTCATTTAAAATAATGTGACCCAAAATTTTGACTTCATTAATAGAAAACACACATTTTTTGGACTTTAGGAGATCCCATACTCTCTACATCTTTGAAAGATCAACCTTTGATGGTCCTTGTGCTCACTAGAATTATTGGAGAAAAATATGATGGCATCTAAGTAAACTAGTACCATCTAATTTAGGAACCCTTATAAAGCCATGTCCATGGTTCTTTGGAAAGTATTTCTTATAGTTTATAACCCAAAAGGCATCTTTTGGTAATCATATGTGCCCTACTTTGTGGTAAAGGTAGTCTTATATTGACCGTCCTCTCTTACCAATACTTAGTTGTAACCTGAATATCCATCCAAAAGGGAGAAGCATTCTAAACCAAAATAATATGAAGAAGTTACTCCATGGATGTCAAATAAAAGTGATCCTTAAAATAAACTCTATTTAGATCCCTAAAATCAACACACAATCTAATCTCCAGACTCTTTTTTCTCATAGGTACCATATTGGTTACCCATGAGGAGTGATTAATGGGAAAGGTGATCTTGGATTCAATTAACTTTGTTAATTATTTCCTCATAATCTCTTTTATTTTGGCGTTTATAGGCATCTACTTCTACTTGATAGGCTTGGCAAGTTTTATAGTGTGTTGGACTAGCTTGGGATCAAAACCTCTCAATTCACTATATTCCCAAGAAAATATGTCTACATATTGTTTACAAAGTTATATGAAAGCATACTTTCTCAGCTTTAATTTTTTATTTACCAAGATTAAGGAGCTTGGATTTGAAGATAAGGACTCTTTCATAGTTTTCTTCACTTATAGACATCACTACCTTGTATTTTATCATGTGATCTCCCTCATGGAAAAGACATTTTAAGGGTGACAATCCCTTTAGGAAGCTTATTGGATCTGAATTTAAGTATTTTCTCTTCATATTGATGTTGATAATTTTCTTGGTTCATTGAAGAGAATTCTACTTCCTATTGCAAGAAACAAGAAATTTGTTTGCCATTCTCAAAGACCTTCTAATGAGCTTCATTGTCTAGTACTAATGGTCTTACCACCACTTTGACATGTGGCTACACCATGGTATTTTCAACTCATTGGGGATATCAAATTAAGATCCAATAAATTATAACATATCAACATGTCCATTCTAGTTCCTTGGTACTACTTGGATACTAAAGGCCTCAAAATCCTCAATTAGGTCAAACACTCTATGTTTTTAAGACTTAATCAAAGGGTTCTTGGTGATATTTTGGCCTCTAACCTGGTGCACTATCATCTCACTATCCCCATAAACTTGTGATTTATTGATTCCTCTCTTATTATCTCATTGAAGGCCATGAATACGACCCTCACATTCTATTGCATTGCAAGAGAAACTTAATTATAACCTATAAGAAGAGAAATATTTATCATTTTAGGTAGATACTAGCATTGCACCTACACCCACTTCGTTATTTCTCCTTGAAACATCAAAGAAATATTTCCATAATCCATCAGGATCTTCTTGAGGTCTATTGAGGGATGGAATGGATTGATTTTCTTCATGTAAGTAGTAAAAACCCATATCTCTTTCTCCAACTCCTTCCAAGGGATCAATTGACTGATGTTCATTCCATAGCTCATCCAAGATCATATCTAGTATTTCCTCAAGATGAATGTTTAATTCCTAACCAAATGTGAATTCATCATCATCAAGTATGGTGTAATTTATTTTTATGTTATTTGGCCAATAAGGTTTAATGTGGAAATGTGTAATGGGCTTAGCATTAATAGATACTTTGGTCTCATATCTTATTCCAAATGTATTATATAACTAGTTTTATACTAGTTAACCTCCAATATTTGAAGTCAATTCTATGGATAGGCATAGGGAAAAATGAGGAGGCACATTAAGGATTAACACATCTTGAGCCACTAAGACACTATGACAAACATACAGGGTCAAGTTGAGATCTCTGATGATACTAGATGGCTTAGTGGAAGAAATCTATTAGATAATTGTTAATGATGTCATGGTGATGTAATGGAGGTGTCCAAGTGAGGGGATGAAGTGCCTTAATAGTCTAAGTTACAATGAAAAAGTGTGTAATGTGTTTGTCTTATTATGCCTAAAGGAGGCTTGTTGATATTTAGTTTTGACATGGATGAATATGGAGTAATAATAATGTTAAAGGTGTAATATAAGAGGTTTTTTATGCTTTGAGTGCTTATGTGAATGAGCAGAATTCATCTAGCTGATCATTGTTTTCATCTAGATATTTTGGTTCTAGTGGTAAAAAACCTGAGTAGGCAATTTACTAACATCACCATTGCCATGTGTGAATGAGCCAAAATAAGTTAGTCATATGGTTGTGATAAAATTTGTACCTAGTTAATATGAATTAAATATTAGGTGATGAAACTAAGTGTGAAAAAATTTATGCAAGTGAAAAGTTAGTCTTTGAGGTACTTTGATAGTGTTTTCCCATACTTAGCCAAATTGCAAGAGGTAAGAAAGAGTTGAGTAAGCAATTTGGTGATGACATATCTTGCACATGTGGATGTTTCAAGATATGTTTATCATATGTGTTTGTTTCATTTTGTGCTTATTTGATATACACTAAATTTTAGGTCATGTAATGATGTGCATCAAAAGATATGCATGTTCAAAGTTGACCTCCCAAGTACTTGATTGACATAATTGGCTCTGTGGCGAAAGAAATTTGAGTGAGTAGATTAATGGAGTTAAATGTCACACATGCAAAGGTTTTAGGAGTAGATTGACATAAGGTTGGATTCTCTTATGTGAGGATACCATATGGTCCAAATTTAAGATCATGCATCTAAGTGAAACAAGATTTATTGAGGTCTAAAGTTGGCCTTCTAGGTAGATAACAATGGTCCCCATACTTAGACTATTTTACATAGTGTTAAAGATCAAGACCAAATTAAGATCTAATGGTTTATGGGTGATCATAAAATATTGATCTAATGGTGTGTATTAATTTATATGGTTTCAATGTGTCCAATGGTTAATGAAGTTAAATATTGAGCTCCTTACAAAATGATCGATGGAGCATGTTCATTTTAAGATGTTTGGAAGCATCGAGATAAGGATAAGTATTCAAAGTTTAACATTGAACATAGATAAAGACTAAGATTATTCAAAGGATAAATAGTGAGTGGATGTTCTTAATGATAGATATTAATTGTGTGTATTAAAGTTAAGAGTTTAATGTGATAGTTGTCTAGCATTTTTAAAGCATGGACTATCTAGAAGAGATCAATGGATTATATGTGATCAAGATTGCAAGATTACATGAGATAAGGCCAAATGTTCAAAGTTTATCATTTGGGAAGTGGAAAAAATTTCTTTAAATTTTGAATAATATGAATATTTCATGATTGATCTAATATTTGAGGACATGGGATGAGGACACGGTGTTCAAAGTTTAACTGTGACCATTTGAATTCAAATATTTGAATTTAACAAAAGGATTGACTAGTGTCTAGTTTTTTAGCCATTTCTTTTGATCTATGAATAATTTACTCATGGTGTAAAAATAAAATTTTAATAAGAATCTAAATAACATTTGGAAATATATATTTATAGATCTAAAAGTGTGCATAATCAAATATTGAGGTTTAAAGTTGACTATGTGTTTGACATTCATCTGTTAAGAACCTGGGAAGGATGTTTGAGCTTGTATTGACGTTGTTTCAATGTATCATGATGTCTTATATATTTAGGAGTCCTTTAGACTTAATGAATACCATCTATGTGCATTATTAATTTAAAAAAAATCATAGGTAGTATGAATAAAGGTTTAGAATTCAATTATGTATTTGTTCATAGTGACTGTGTGCACATAATGTTGTTTGAGAAAATTGTGCTTAAGCAAAAGAGTATTTTGATGGTTGTTGGAAAATAATGGGGACCTATAGATCATGTGTCATGGCCCATGTGTTGGAAATTTTTCCTATGTTCTTAATTTTCTTGAATAAGTGTCTAATAGGTGAATGGGTCTCCATAGGACCTACAAGTGACTCATGTTTATTTAAAAGTGTGTTGTGTTTAAGTGTGACCCATGTAAGATGCATTAAGGGTCAATGAATTCCTAATGGCTAAAAAACACATGATAATTCTTTAAGGATATATAAATAATGAAATAAAAGATGATGATTTCTAGATTTGGAGAGATAGTTTAGAAGACTAGGGAAAGGTGTATGTGAGATTTTTGGAACGAAGGAGAGGTAGAGTGCCCAATTGATGAGTTGATAGGCATAGTAGATTAAGGACTATGTGTATGACTTCTAGGTCATATTTTGATGATAGATTAGTGTTCTTAGATTTCTTGGATATGAAAATAGGTTTGAGTGTGCATATGAAGATAGTTTGAGTGAAGGAGAGAGATTATGACATGCCTATGTTAGAGGCCTATATGAGATAGAAAGGGAGTCTATGAAAGGATTAAATAATCAGTGATCCATCATCAAGTTTTAAAAAATTAATTACTAAGGTGGATTTTTTCAATTCAAAGGAGGGTCTAAAGGACTTGATCCTCCTTAGGAGTAGTTGGTACCTGTGAAACAAGTGTTTCACTAAAAACCTTTAGTTAGGAGGATTTGATCAAGGTTTTTTGGTCTAAAGGAGTTAACCAGTCTCTTGTTTAAAATTTCTTATAGGACAATTAGTCCATGTGTTATAGGCTTGAGAGTGGGTTTTATTCCCCATTGGGGTTTCTCATAAGAACTATGTGTTATGTTTTTGATCTTGTGTATGATTTGAATGAATGAGATCTCTTGTTAATATTAATTGATCAAGTTGATTGTTTAATAGTTTGAAATGATTGTAATTGAAATTTAAATATCTAAGCTCACTAATTCACCCCCTTCAATGATTTTAAATATAACAATTGGTATTAGAGTAGGTCCTTTGGTAAAGGCTTGACAACTTGAAGGTGATCTAAAGTGCAATATGGGTAGTCACCAAGGAGGTTTTTATACCAAGTAAGCATCAATGTTCAATGGATCAAATTATGATTTTTGGAGTGCAAGGATGATGACATATATTATTTCCCCAGGGTTTGATGTATGATAATCTATATTTGATGGTTATGTTGTTCCTATTACTCCTCTATCTAGTGCTATAGATAAGAAGCTATTTGATAATAATTCTAAGGAAATGAATGCCATCACTTGTGGTCTTACAAAGATTGAGTTAACCAAGGTAATACATTGTAAATCTACTAAAGAGGTATGGGATAAAATTTATATAATTTTATGAAAGATATTCAAAGGTTAGTATTGCTAAGTTATAAACTCATAGAAGGTAATTTGAAAGTCTCAACATGAAGGAAGAAGACTCTGTGACATCCTTTCTATAGAGATTTGATGAGATTGTGGACATCATCAAAGGTCTTGGAGAGAACCTTGAAGAGGCTACTATAGTTCAAAAGATATTAATGCATCTATCCCTTAAGTTTGATCCAAAAGTGTTTGATATATAATAAATTCATTATCTTACTCAGTTGAAGATGGATGAATTACATGGCACCCTTACTGTCTATGAGATGAAGAAGAATGATGATATACCACCAAAGAAGGAAGCAACTTTCAAGACAAAAATGAAGACAAAGAAGAATTTACAAGGTAAGAAAACCAAGGTGGATGAAATTTATGATATATATGAGGATGAACGAATTGCTTTGATTTCAAGGAAATTTAAAATAGGTTTAGGTAAGTCTAAAGGTAAACTAACCCTCAAATTCTTCAATTGTGGAGATTTAGGACATTTTGCTAATATTTGACCTCATAAATATAAGAAGGATGATGATGAAGAACATGATCAAGGTAATGATGACAAGAGATCATTTAGGTCTAATAAAATAAAAAATGGAATTAGAAAGTTTGACAACAATAAGTACTTCAAAGACAAGAAGAGTCTTTACACCAAAGAATATTGCATCTCATCAGGTAAGAGTGAATTTAATGACTCAGAGTATGATCATGAATATGATGGTCTTATTGAATATGAAGCTCTGTTCATGGCTGACGAAGGTAGTTACTCACATCAAAAGGAGTCTACTTGGAGTGATTTAAATGATGATGAAGAAGAGGTGGACTATAATACTACATTGACAAATGTTCTTGAATAACTAAATATTGAGAAGATCAATAAGATGATGAAATCTAAACTCAAAGACTTTGAGGATAAATTCAGTTTGTATAGGCAAGAATGAATGAAGACACCAAGAAAAATGAAGATATGGTCAAGCATTTAAATTATCAATTGGAAATTTTGTCTACAATCCTAAAACTAAAGAAGATGAATGTGTAAGGTATGTAGTTAAAAATGTGTAATTTAAATCTAAGTTAGAGAAGACATCTAGTAAGGTAATGTCATTTGTGATATTTGAAAGGATCTTAAGTGGTCTAAATAATATTATGTATGATCAAAATAATCCAAGTGATAAGACTGGTATTATATATGAAGAATAACTAGAGACTATAATTAAATACAAGATGAAGACTAATGTGAACAAGGATAATCATGAGATAAGGAATGAAGGTGTTGGTAGAGTGAAGACAAATCAAATCAAATAACCAAATGCCATGAGGTTTGTAAATTTCAATGGTTACTGATATATTTGCAATTAGTTTGGGCATAGTGCTAGAGAATGTAAAAGACCTATTAGAAATGAGTTTCCATGGGACTATGATGGGGGTCACTAGTCAAAAGGTGTGAACAAAGTTAATTGCTTCAACTATTTTAATAAGGGATACTTTGCTAAGCATTTTATAAATAAAGAAAGGCAAGGTAAGTCTTCTTCAAAAAGATTATTTTGATGTAATTATCATGGCATTATTCACATTGATAGTTTTTGTTAAAATAATGTAAGACAAGTTGAGTTTCCATCAAGGAGTATTATTTGATACAACTGTGAAAAGATTGGCCTCATTGCTATATTCTAAAATAAAATGTCTATAAATAAAAATAGGATCAATCAGGCTCCAAGATTTCATGGAATAAGGCAAGTTAGATCATGGAAACCAAAGGTGGTATGTGTGAGTCATGATGAAACTACAAGTCCATGTAATCTAGTTGATATGGTGGAGAAATATTTAGAAGATGAAGAGTACCAAGAGCTCTCATTGTATGTTCATGTTGTGAATGAAGAGACCAAGCTCAAGGAGAAAAATAAGGTACTATTTGAGGCTACTCATGAGATGTGTATGAATCCAAGTGAACATCATGTTATTATTTATAAATATTCATGCAAAGAAAATTAGTTGTTAGTACTTAGTGATGAGGTTTATAACTACCAGGTTGATTTTTCAAATGAAAAGGTATGCCAAGATTCCATAGTTGTTACATGTGTTATAAATTATATATTAGAAGATAAGGAGAGTGATATAGAAAAAGAAACAATTTTCATAGTTAATACTAAGAAGAAGAAGAATAAGAGCAAGAAGTATTATAGTTATAAGACAATTCTAGTGGTTACTAAGGAGATGTGGGCCAATACTAGCTTCAATTTGTTTTAGAGAATTATGGTTTAAAGGATGTCTTTATCTATGCTTCTTAGGAGACTCCTTATAGTTGAGAATTAAGTGTTGTTGTGGTATTATTTAGATGGTCCTATAAGGGTAGAGATGAGTGTTTTTAGTTAGCACAGGTATGTCTAGGTGGAATATATGTTTTGGTGATTTCATAACTGTATATGGTTAGTTTGTAGGGTTAAATTTAGGATTTTCAAGTGGAAAAATAGGATTTTTGATTTTTAAAGATAATATTTTTGCATATAAAGGTCTATTGACCTTATTATAGCATGCTCTAGGTGGTTTTTTGGTCTGAAGGTATGTCGAAGACAAATTTGAGATTTTTGTTTGCTCTCAATTTTCCCAATTTGTGCTTAAGAGTATGTAGGTCCTAAAATGGGTTATAGGATGTATGGATTCCTAAAGATGTGGAAGATCAAATCTTGGTCTAGAATTATGTAATTTTTATCTTTGGGTGTATAATAAGTTTTAAAGGTGGACTTTGACTAGAAGGAGGTTTGTTGACTCTATTTATTTTAAGATGATTGGGTTTTAGGCTTTGCTAGAAAAGTGGCCTGCCTTATGAATTGAGGTTTGAAGCTTTTTAATTTATTTAATGAACCAAATGGGGTGTTAAATAAAGCTTAAAATAAAATTTAAGGTTTGTATGTTTTCAAATTATTCATGTTTTTGTTAAGATGGAGGCCTAATTAGCAAGTTACTTTATGAAATAAGTATGTTTTAGAATTTGAACTAGGTGTTTAAAATTGGTGTTCTTAAGGGTTCATATGAGAGTGATCTATATGTGAAGTTTCACGTCTTGGTGGCATGTATAATAAAATTTATGGGCTCTACAAGTTGTAAGTAGGGCTACAAGGAGACTAGATAGGTCTAGTAGTAAGAAGAGTGCTTTTTGTTTAATTTGTCCAAAATAAAAAGGCATGAGTATTTAAAGGTGAGTTTTAAAGTTTTTTTAGGACATTTTTTTCTATTTTTTGAGTGGAATGAAGTTATTTTGGTGGTCCTTGAGGTGGTTTGAGAGAGAAGGCTAGTAAGCCTGTCTGGTGGTTCTTCATAGTGTATAGATATTTGAAGATGCTTAAGAGGTGAAAAGTCTTATAAATATTAGGGGGAGTCCATTTCAAATGTTTCTTAGTTAGTTCCATCATATTTCATTATTTTTTTGTGTTCTTTCTTCATTTTTCACAGTGCTTGGTTGAAGAGAGTGTTAGCATAGAACAAGAGGAAGTTGTCAAGGCAAGAAGAGGTAGGCTCAAGGTAAGGGGGATTTTGTATTATATTTATAATAATTTATTCTCCTATTGGTATTATTTTTATGTCTTGGGGATTATTTGGTTCTCACTTTGTCATTGTGTCAAAGGTGTAGAAAGTTTCTATCGTGAGAGTGTTGAAAGAGAGAGAAGGAAGGTGAATTGTCTGATATGTGTTGACATCAATGATAAAGGGATAAATTATTGGATAATTATAAATAATGTCATGGTTATGTCATTTAGGTGTCCTAGTGAGTGGATTAAATGCCTTGATAGTCTAAGTGACATTGACAAAGTGTGCAATGTGCTTATCCTAGTATGCCTAAAGGAGGCTTGGTTGATATTTAGTTTTCACATGGCTATAAATGTTCAAGGATTAGTATGGAGTATTGATAATGTGAAATTAGTCCTATAATAGGTTTTATATTATTTGATTTCCTATGTACATGAGTCTATTTCATCTTGTTGATCATTGTTTTCATCTAGACATTTTTGGTCTAGTGGAAAAAAATCTAAGTAGGCAGTTTGTTGATGTCACCATTTCCATATGTGGATGAGTCAAAAGGAGTTGGTCATATGTTTTTTCTAAAATTTATACCTAGTTACTATGAAATAAATCTTAGGTCAAGTAGATAAGCATGATAAAACTTATGCAAGTGCAAATTTGGGCTTCTAGGTAGTTTGATAGTGTTTTCCCATACTTAGCCAAATTTGCATGAGGTAAGAAAGAGTCGATTAAGCAATTTGGTGATGGTATATTTCGCATGTGTTGACATTTAATGAGAATTTGATCATATGGGTTTGTTTACTTTTGTGCCTAGTTGATATTCACTAAATTTAAGGTCATGTGATGAAGCATGTTAAAAGATATGCATGTTCAAAGTTGACCTTCTAAGTAGTTGACTAACATAATTAGATCTGTGGTAGCATAAATCTGAGTGAGAAGATTAATGGAGTTATATCTCACACATGCAAGGGTTTCAAAAGTATATTAACACATAGTTGGAATATATTATGTGAGAATATTATATGGTCCAAATTTTAGATCATTCATCTAATAATATAAAAATTTATTGAGGTCCAAAGTTGGCCTTCCCGGTAAATAGTAATTGTCCCCATACTTTGGCTATTTTGCATGATGTTAAATACCAGGACCAAATGAAGATCTAACAATTTATGGTCAATAATAAAAGATTGATTTAATGGTGTGTATTTATTGATATGATTTCAAGGTGTTTAATGGTTAATAAAGTTAAAATTTGAGCTCTTTACAAAAGGATCAATAGAATGTGTTCATTTTAAGATGTCTGGAAGCAATGAGATAAGGACAAGTGTTTGAAGTTTAACATTGAGCAGAGATAAATAAAAAGATTCTTCCAAGAATGAATGGTGAGAATATGTTAATATTGATCAAAATAAATGGTGAAAATTAAAGTTAAGAGGTCAAAATTATAGTTGTCTAGCATTGTTAAAGCAAGGATAATCTTAAAGAGATTGATGGAGCATGTGTGATCAAGATTGCAAGAATGCATGAGATCAAGACAAGTGTTTAAATTTTTACATTTGGGCAGTGGTGCACTTTGAGTTAAAGTTAAAATAAGATAAATTTAGTGTTATTTATCTAATATGTGAGGATACAAGATGAGGAAATGGTGTTTGAATTTTAATTATGACCATTTGAATTCAGATATTTGAATTTAACAAAATGGTTGACTAGTGTTTGGTTTTTGGGCCATATATTTTGATATATGTAGAATTTGCTCATGGTTTGAAAAATAAGTTGAAGAGGAATATAAGGCACATATATAAATATAGATTTAAGAATTTGAAATTGTAAACAATCAAATACATTAAGGTTCAAATTTGAATGTGTGTTTGACATTCATTTGTTAAGAACTTGGGAAGGACATTTTATCTTGTATTGATGTTTTTTTTAATGTCTCATGATGTATTATATATTTATGAGTGTTTTATAATCTATGAGGACAATATTTTTGCATTATAAATTTTTGACCAATTTTATACAGTATGAATAAAGGTTTAGAAGTTGACTATGTAGTCATTCATAGCGATTGTGTGCACAAAATGTTGTTTGAGAAAATTGTACTTAAGTAGAAGGGTACTAATATGGATATTAGAAATTAATGGGGACTTATAAATCATGTGGAATGGGTAAATGTTTTTTAAGTTTTTCTTATGTTCATATTTTTCTTAAATAAGTGTCAAAGAGGTGAATGGGTCTCCATAGGACGTAAAAGTGACTCAAGCTTATTTGAAGGCATGTTGTGCTTAAGTGTGATCAATGTAAGATGAATTAAGGGTTAAGGAATGCATAATGGATGAAAAATACATGATAATTCATGAAGGATATATAAATAGTGAAATCAAAGATGATTTCCAAATTTGAAGAGAGATTTTAAAAGACTAGTGTAAGGTGTATGTGAGAGTTATGGAGAGAAGGAGAGGTAGAGTGCCCAGTAGATGAGAAGAGTGGATTGAGGACAAGATGTATGAATTTTAGGTCATATTTATGATGATATATTAGTGATATTTTAGTTTTTGGATGTGAAAAAAGGTTTGAGTGTGCATATGAGGATAATTTGAGTAAAGAAGGAGAGAGATTGTGACATGCCTATGTGAGAGGCCTATATGAGATAGAAAGTGAGTTTGTGCAAAGATTAGATAATAATTGATCCATTATAATGTGTTGAATACATTATTACTAAGGTGGAGGTATTTAATTCAAAGGAGGGTCTAAAAGACTTGATCTTCCTTAGTGGTAGCCCATCCTTGTGAAACAAGTGTTTCACTAAAGACCTTGAGGAGGATTTGATCATGTTTTTCTAGTCTAAAGGATTTGACCAATCTCTTGTTTGAAATTTATTATAGGAAAAGTATTCCATGTGTTGAAAAATTGAGAGTGGGTTTTGTTACCCATGAGGGTTTACCATAGGAACTATGTGTTATGTGTTTGCTCTTGTGTATGCATTGAATGAATGATCTCTCTTGTTAATGTTGCTTGATCAGGTTGATTTTTTAATAGTTTGAAAGGATTGGAATTGAAATTAAAATATATAGGCTCACTTATTCATCCCCCCCTCTTATTGATCATACCTCTAACACCATCAATCTACAACACTCCTTTAGATTGGGGATCATATTTTAAACCAATCTAGTCTGCTAAAGACTTTGGCATTATGAAGGTGCTAACCCTACTATCTACAAATAAATTGTGTACCAAATAATTACCAATGATTTTTTAAATGTATAAGGGAGGAGTTTTGACTACCTTACTTGATTTCCCTTCCTTTGGTCCTTTGGTCCTTTGGTTTCATTGGTAAGAATCACATTCACCTTGCTTAATGGCTTATCTCCAACTGCTAAAACATTAATCTTAGACAAACCTTCTTGAAGAATATCCACTTAGATAGGCATGGAAAACATATCCCACATTGACACACTCACATTGGACTTCTTCATTTGTTCCACAATGTTTATGGGTGAACCACCAATCTTTGATTATGCTTTGGGAGCCATAACTACACCTTGAGTTTATGAGTTTTGGGAAACAAAGGCATTTACCTAATTTTGATTTGTTAGAGTTATTAGAACCTTTGGTATAATATTAGATTGGTTTGGATCTGATATTAAGGGATTAATGGTAAGATTCTCCCTGACTACTTCTTGGTTACCATACATGTTCCTTCTTTTGAACCTTGTATTTGATTCCACTAGGATTTATGCCTAGATAGAACTAGCCTATTGATTAAGTGCATAACACTCCTTTTTATCATAGTTAACCATTATATCACTAAATTGGCTTGGTTCTTTATCAAGGATTTAACCTTGTTAAGGCTCTTCTAGTTTTGTCATCATGGGAACCTCTATGTTCTGAGCCATAAGAACTTGATTGTACCCATAATTGGTAGCTTACTACTATTCATCATTGAAGGTTTGCTTAGAGTCAGTGTTTGGGACAATGGACTACCCAAAATATTGATTCCAAGGCATGATACCCTCATCTTCTAGAACAAAATTATTCTAAATAAGGACCAAGGTGTTTTAAGTGCTTGCAACATTTAGATAATGGTTGTTTTTCCTAACATAGTTAGGCTACCCTTATCCTTAGTTCTGACCTTGGTCTTAGCCTTGGAAGTTTCCTTTATAGGGAGGTGTATTTATTTTATAAATTTTTTGCTAAGATTGATATGAGTCTTGATAAGGCCTATTGAAATTTTGTTGCTTATTAATATTCACTAGTTCATTTCCTAAGGATTAGAACATGCTCTTAAGATCTTGAAAGTTCTTTTATTCTTGAAAATCACTAGATCTATTATTGGAATAATTTTATTACTTAAGTGATGGTATATCAGGAATTTTAGGCATAAGAGTAATGATATTAATGGGAAGAATAGAAATAGGAGGTGGTCTGATCTTAGGGAATAAAGACATTGGTGGTTTAGGTGTAAGCTTGCCAACCTACACCAGATAATTTTCTATTGTAATTTCCACCTCATATGCATTTTGAAATTTTTTCCCTCCCATAGACTAGATCATTACTACAATGTCACTATATAGGGCTTTCAAATTGTAAATAAAGGAGAAATTAAGGGTAGGCCTGACATAGACTGGGATCCTATCCCCAAGTCTTTTTTAACCTTGTGTTGAAATATTACATGACTTTATGAGGGGATATTTTAATTATGGTTAACTACTCTTCAAGTGACAAATGGTCACTTTTGTATTCAAATATCTTACATAATTCATCCCATGATATAATAGATTTAAAATTAAGGCTTCTATACTAGTTTAGGGCTTCATCTATGAAAGAGATGGTTAATAACATAATTACTAAATTTTACTCATTGATATCATGAATGTTACAGAAGTTGGATATATCCATCAGGTGATTATAAGGGGTTTTAGCTTAGTCTCCAATAAAATAAGGGACACATTTAAGAGATGCTACTAGAATAGGATCATATTGAGGGAGATCTAGAGGACTTTGACCATTAAAGGTCATAAAGGGGAAAACTATAAGGACTACCATGAGAATAAAAGGGTTTAACGAAGGTTTTATTTTAGGGGTAGGCCTCAAAATTATCTTAGTAATAATGTTTCCTTTATATTGGTGTGTATTATCAAACCTTAACCTTTTGACTAAATTTAAAGTTGATTCAATAAATTTAAAGTGAATACCTATATAAGTTAACCTTGCTATCTCTTTTGGCATGAGATGTAATCACTATTCTACTATAAGAATGTTGAATCTTATTTTGGATTTGTTAGACAATATTGATTGGAAGCTATAAATGTTGTAAACTAACCAAACTAGCATCAAACTTTGAATAATATTTCCTAAATTGAGAGTCCTACCAAGTATGCCATAAATAATTATAGTGTTAATTTTCACCCTTGGAGAGAGTTCTTTATGCCCTTTCCAATTAAACTACACTATGGGAATAGCCTCAGGTTGTGGGTCACCTATAGTGCGATTGAACCTCTAGAGAAAGTTAGATTCCTTTTTATTGATCACCTATACTAATGTTTACACTAGGATAAAGGTTAAAAAAGTGGTAAAGGGCTCTAATAAAGAGAATAAAGATAACAAGGTGATGCATAAAAAAAAATGAGAACTCACAAAATCATGAATATACACTGAAGAAGCACAATATAATATTAGATCACATAATCTCAAAATATAGGTAATTACATAAGTATTTCATATACTAGGTTCAAGAAGTAATGAATAAAGTGAAGAGGAATTATAAGACTCACACCAAGATTTCATTAATGGTATAAAGAACACAAATTCAAACATGCAATCAACTATAAAACATTCTAAAATAGTCAAGAAGGAAGGACAATGGGCATGGAATATTCTCTTTCATAATGCCATCATGCACAATCTTACTAAGCACATTTCAAAAGAAAGAGATAGTTAAAAAGGTCTTTATTAGCTTCAAGAGGTATTTCATACAATTTTTGATAGGGTCTATCCTTATCAAGAGATATTCTCTACTCTCACATAATTGAGAGAGAATTCTTATCCAAAGTGAGAGAGTCTTCTTCTAAAAATAGAGAGAAAATTTAAAAAATGGAAAGAATGGTTAATATATGAGAAAGGGAGAGAAAAGAGGGAGCATGAGTAAATAAATCATTAATTGATAGGCCACCTTTTTTTATTAAATCAGTATTAGTTCTATATTGACAAGTTAATTTTGTATTTGTCATAATAGCCCCCGAATCTTCTCATTGGCTAAGAAATGCACTAGAAGACAATAGTTTCCAAAGGTGGTGAGTCATGATCTTACCTATGAAAGAAAAACCTTAGGCACCCTAAAATTACATAAATAATCCAAATAATTTCCCCAACTACCATATCTTCATCTTTGAACTTGAAGCCATCTCCACTTGCTTTCATCATGAGGATAGGGTCTTCATAACCTGAATCCAAATAGAGCAATGCCATGTCTACTTTGAGTAGATGTTTGTCAGAGCTATGAATATTTTGAAGGATGAAAAAATACATCATATCTCATTTATGTATGCATCTAATCCACTTGAAAATAGGTCTTAATATATATTAAAAACCAATCTAAAAATTGGTTCTACTATAGTCAATATGTCAAAGATCTCACAAACTTCACAACATCGTTATTGAACTCTACTAGGTCTGTACATACCTATTATACCTATATAACTTGTGAAAGCTAAGGATTTATTGTACATGAGGTTGAAAACACAAGAAATATAAGTCTATATTCTTTATATCCTCTAATAAAGGTTTTAATTGAGATATAATGGTGTCCTTTAAAAATTTACCTAGTTTAATCTGAGTCATATTTGACCTCTATTTAAAGTCTTTGGCCTTCAAATTTTAACTATGGCCATCATTATTGCTATGGGACCTCTCAAAATGTACTAATTATTATCTCTTTATTTATTCTAAAAGATTATAAAATCATCCCTTTGACTTATTGACCTCAAGTACACCATCGATCTACCTTTGTATGCTTGAATGTGAGCCACAAATCTTCTTGTAGCTTAATGTGGTTGTGAAATTTGGTAGTTATGCATTTTATCTTAAGATCAACTAACCTTTTGACCCACTACTTATCATTTATCTACTTTGTATGATTGAATGTGTATTATTGATTTGCCTAGACCCACTAACACTATCAATATACATTTACTATTAGATATTTTATCAAGGCACCCAAGATCTTGACACTTGGTAGCTTCTCATTTATGTTAGCTTTTTGAATTGATGTTCACTATTGATCTACTTTCTACAATTACACATGCTCTATTATATTTTTGGGACCCATTGACACCATAGATTTCCCACTCATCATTATATAATGACTTGAGCTCTTAATATTTGGACACTTATCAGCTCCACATTAAACCTTAGGATATTTGAATTCAAACAACTACTTTATGAGGCTTGAACTTGACATCCCCATGCATGTTTAATTTTGTAAGTTCAACTTTGAAGTTTTATAACTTGAGATATAAAATACATCAAGACATAAAATTTATAGAGCATGATCTTGGCACTAAAATCGTAATGTCCATGTGGTCTTTTGGCCTTGGCTAATTCCCAAAGTGAATTTATTAAATCTGCAATCAAACTAACCTATTAATTTTTATGTGATGTGCTCAGGATGGTCTGGTTCTTATAGACTTGCACAAGGAACTATTATCTCTTTAAAAGGATGAAAATTAACTTCTAAGACTTTTTGAAACCTAATTAATGATCTTGAATGATTTAAACACCATGAAAACCTATTGGTCTTCTTTACTTTGAAACTCTAGACCTGTTTCAAGACCTTCTTCTAAAATATCAATAAAACATAGTTTAAGCTTGATTAAAGTGTTTCCAAAGCCTTTTAAGTGATATTTTATCTTATTATTCATTATTTGGTCACTCACTCAATCAATAACTCTTCTCAACTGATCACTCCATACCAATACCTTCTATAAATTGATCTATCTAGGCAAATTTTCATATATGGGCCAAAATTGACCAACACAAACCCTTTTAGACATTAAAGTGAAAATGGGAGAGATTAATAGAGAAAAGGAACTTGATTTCATTATCCATAACCTTGATAATCAAAATTAAAGCATTTAAATGATGAGGGATTTAGTACATTTGACTAAGTTTGGGTGGGTAGGTATTGAGAGAGAATAAAAAAATGCCAATCCTAGAAATAAGAGGCTTGATTCAATGTATGGATAATAGGTTAGTACTTGAAGAGAGGCATAAAAATCAATACAATCAGCCTTATATGACTTATCATACTCCACATCAACCTTATTCTAATCCTAACTTGATCATACTTACAATATGTCATAAAAAAAAGCTTTAGTCTATGTAAAATTCATTCACTCTTCCTCAAGAGGTCAGATCAAGAGATTTCCTAGTCTCTCAACTCCTTCACTCACCACTCAAGTTGCATCTATCCATGAAATTCAAGATACATCATAATTTGATAGATTTATTATGTAGTCGAAAGAGAAAAATGGATAATCCTTAATACAATTTCCTTCTCCATATCTCCAAGAATCCTTTAATGAACCTAATCCTCCTAAAATTGTAAGTTTTGAGGATACTCTTTCAAGTTTCAAGCAAGACAATGAGTTCTCTTACCATCCCACCCCATCTTTTTGTGAAGGAGAACATGTTGTATTAAGGGTAGAAGATGAACATTCCATTTAAAATGATATCTTTTCAAGAGAGGATAATGAGGTGGTTGTCCTTGAGAATCTTGATGAAGTTTTAGTTACAAGTCACCTCAAAAAGTCCATGAAGAAGACACTTCAAGTGAGTATGATTAATAGATCCTTTTTGGTGGTCCTATTTGTCAAGAATAAAGAAACTAAATCTTCAAGGGTTTGGTGAAAGATGATATTGATGGAAGAGTAAAAGGTATCATGGGTGTAGCCTCCAATCAAAGTGATAATATTAAAGAGTTTGAAGAAGAATATTCTAATCAGGTATGACAAAAATTATACCATATTTTCATGGAAGAATTTGAGTTTCTTGTCAAGAATGTGATCCCTCTAGAGTGTGGATATGAACCCCAACATGAAGTTGCAAAAGTTGGTAGCCACCTTGAAGAAGATAAATCAGGTTTGGCATAAGAGAAGTATGATGAATTAAAACTTAGGTGAGTAGATGAACTTCTATTCTACATGGAAGAAAATGAAGACCAATATAGTTTTCATGTATTGAGTTTTGATGAAAGGGTTTACACTGATCATGAAATAGTGAATCATTTTTTATCTGATCATGAGAGAAATATTGATGAAAATACCTTGGTCATTAGCCTTGTTTAGTCTTATGAGCAAGATGAAAGTTTTTGAATAGTTGTAGTGGATTCTAGTAAACAATAGATAGATCTTGAAGAAGCAAACTTGTAGAAATGTCATGATTTATTGAAAAGTTTAAAGCATTGTATAGGTCTTCTATCTATAAATATAATGGAAAGAATGATATTTAAGTTATAATCCTTTCAAGTGATAAAAAATAAATTTTCTTTTGGGAAGAACTAGAACTATTTTACTCAAGCTTGGATAGTAAACCTGTAACTCTTGAAGAGAATGATAAGATAGCTATCTTGGATAATGAACATGGTGAAACATGAGTGAGAAGGATATTAAATAAAACATCATGGCTACTAATCTTGTTGAATCTCATAAACAAGTTCAAGAAGGTCTTGATGACATGTGGCAGTCTTATTTGGACATGTTCAAGGAATCTGAAGATCTTGGTAGGTTAGCTCCTCTATAAGGATATAATTAAGTTATTATTGAGAGGTTAAGGGATCTTAGAAAGTCAACATATCATTCAAGTCATCACCAAGAGGTTCAAGATCATGTTCCAAAAATCTTTGAAGGATATTACTACTAAAAAAAACAAGATAAAGATTTAAAAGATGTTTTAATGGCTCTTAGTGAGTAAGAGGTAGAGCTTAAAGAGCAAATATAAGTTAATGTTGTTATTTTACCCATAAGTAAAAGTGTGGTCACATTTAAAGTCTCTCTCATTTTTCAAGAGTAGTATGAGGTAAGATATGAACTTTGAGAATGATTTTTATTCATATGAGACATGTTTGATATTGCAAGTTTTTTGAAGATAGGCCATACACATTGGAAATAAGGGAAAAGGTTCATATAGTAAAAAAGATGTTCAAAAATTAGCCTGTCCAGTACTCTAATTCATCTCATGGAGGAGATATCAAAAGTTTTCATATCGATCCAAGAGGATCATGTCTTAAAGGTTAGTTGTATATAGTAGTTTCTTATTCTGTCTTCCCTAAGTGATTATTATCATAGTGTGTGTCTTAATTGTTTTGGTTTTCTTGTTGGTGTGTTTGCTTCTTATTTATTGTGTGTGTTTAAGGTAGTCATTCATAAAATACTTTTCAAGCAATTTATAGTCAACATTCAAGGTCTAAGTCATGTTTGGGTTGATATAAGGTATCTCCATAATGTAATGGATGTATGAGGCAATTGGTCTAAAATGGAAACTAAACATGCAATCTATGTTGGTTTCTAGAGATGTTATCCAAAATTTTCCACCATGAGTGATTAAAATTCAAAACTTTGGTCTTCATACTCGTAACCTTGATGATAGCCTTTTGATAGGGTTTGTATTGTTTAAGTTTGGTCTTCCATTGCTAAGCATTGTATTATTTCTAGTAGTTTTCATAAGTTCCTAGGGTGGTCTAGTCAAAAAGTGAGTCAAAACACCTAACCATGTAATTAAGTCAATCAATATGGTCATCTCTAAAGTTTTTAGAAAAGGTTAATGTAGTTTTGAAGAAATTAAGGTAATGGTTTCGTATGTAAATTAGAAGGATCAAGGGAATTTTAATGTCTATAATATGTTTAAAATCTATTCTAATGTTTTTTATTCATTTTCCATCTTTTTATAGGTCAATTTCAATGTATAACAAGTGGTTGGACCTTCTAAAGGCCAAGAAAGTGAAATATTATGTATTAATGCACTATCCAAGGGATTATAAAGCATGTTTTCAATGTGTAAATGGTTATTTGAGGTTATAAATGGATGGTTCTAGATCCATATGATGTTTTTAGGGTCAAATAATGCTATTAGCAATATTGGTAGGTCCAAAAAAGACAAAATATTTCATCACATTCAATGATTTCCTTAAAATATAGTGAAGGTCACTTTCAAATTCTTACTTCATGAAGAGGAAAGAGAGTTAGATAAAATTATATTAGGGTTATATAGGGTAAATTATGACCTTTAAATTATATGAATTATTTCTTGGTTTTAAGGGATATTATTTATGAACAATCATTAACAAAATAAGGTGCCTTTAAAACCCCATAAAACCCCAAAGGCACAATTTTTCTTATCTTAGTGAGTTTTCAAGTTTATGGATGAAAATGGATAGTGTTTGGATTTCATGAATTTTCTACATAATCCTCTCATGTCATCTTTCACCATAACTTTTCCCATGTGAGTAGTCAATATAAAAAAAATGTTATGTTTTATTATTTTTGAAGATGGAAGGTAGTTGTGATTGGAATGAAATACTTGTTTTCAACTATATAAAGCCTCCTTTATCCTCATTAGATATCTTAAAAGTGTCAACAAGGTCAAACTTCATGGATATTAACAAGGCGTGTTGACCAAATGACTACATAAAACCACCTATAAGTGGTTATCAAAAAGTGCATAGAAAAGGAAGAATCATGGTTTTGGATTGAATATTTGAGACATAAATTTCATGGAGGTCCATTTTAATTTTTTAATAATGGTGAATAAATCAAATAAGTGATCCAATCCATCTAAATGTTATTTTGATTAACGATCTTGTTCTAGGAGGTTTTAAGCCTCCTAGATATATAAAAGAGTAATTTTGCTTATATGTTTTGTTAATTAAGAAACTAATATGAAAATTAGTTATTAGTTTCTATACTTGCACTGAATGTATGAAACTAATAATTAATTTTCATATTGGTTTCTTAATTAACTGATTCAATGGAAAATGGTTGTTGGATGAATTGAGGAGAGATGGAAAATAAATCATGAAAGTCTCAAAAATATTTTAATTTTTAAAAAAATATTCCTACCCTTTTTTTTTCCACTCTTAGCCTACATAGGCTTGTATCAAGACCAACCCAAGGCTAAAATCTTGCATTTTACATAACTTGAGTTTCCCCCCTTGGAATTGCATGAAAATTTGTTGTATAATTTTTTTTATGTGAAATAAAATATTTTGGTGGTTTCAAAGTAGTATAGTGTGAATCAGTATATAATTTAGTACTGTGTGTTTTCTTTAGGCCTAAAGATGCCTAATTGTGAATGAGGGTGTTGAGTTAGTAGGTTTGCATTGGGATTTGAGTCATGTAAATTTGGGTGAATTTGAATAATTATAAAGGATGTAAAAATATGTATTTATAATTCATATAATCTTTATATATCATTTAATCTTTGGATATTTGTGTCAAAATAGGGATAAAAGGAGTAGGCCTTAAAAAGAGTAAGTGTGAAAGTTATGAATGAGATTATAGAGTAAAGGTGGAAATATGATGGTTATAGGTCTTGAAAAAGTGTCAAAGATAAGTATACTAAGTTATATCTCAATAAGATGACTTGTCAATTCCTAACCAAGGATAAGATGGTAGTTTCAAGAAAGCTTTATGAATCAAGTAAGACAAAACTCATACACCACCTTGAGAAGATCATCATAAAATTAAGTGCACACATGTTGAAGAGATACTTCAAGACTATTTATTGGTAGGTTTTCTTGTTTTTAAGTGGTTCTATAAGTTCTTGGAAACCATCATTGGTTCTTTACACCTTTCTTCTCTCTCTCTTCTTCTTCTTTCTCCTATATGTACTACCTTGTTTATCATTGAAATAGATCCTCAACATGATTATGGAAAATACCTACTCATGTAAAAACTTTTAATTGACTTTGATGTGAATAAAAAATTATTTCCACACTTATTAATGTTTTAATTAATGTATATTTCATGGTTAGCTATTTAATGTTACTAGTAGTGTCATATCTCTCTCTCATTTATCTTATCGCCTTACCTATTACACATTGTAGTCATCTTAGCAGGTCATATCGAGTGTGTTATATGGTCTTACATTGAATAAGTGTGGAGATATTTTAATTAGTGTCTCCTATGAGACATATTGATAATCCCGTCTTAGTTATTATCTTGATTTATACCTTCATACTGAAATAATAATGCTTAGAGGCTCACATCAAGTTAGTGTGATAGATTTAAATATTGGTTCATGTTCTTAGTGTAATATAGGCAAGTGGGTGGTATTAATATGGTTCATCATATCCTTATTCTTTTTTAAATACTCTCTCTATCCAGTTTCAATTATAAGCATTAAGCTTAATTATAGTTTCAAGGTGAAACATCAAGGGATCTAGCCCTATCTAGATATTCACATCACTGATTAGGCCACCCACAACCTAGAGGTGTCTCCATGTTATCACCTAAGTGAGGAGGCTTGACCAAAATCTAAAAGAGTACAATTTCATGTGATAAATTTTTTCTCAAACTAGTGTTTAAGTTAGATGATAAATTAAAACCATGAGTGGGCCTATACAACCCTCTACAATCCTTATTATTCATATTTTGTTCATGATATATTGGTGACTTCCAAAATAAATTATTTGATCTCATTTTGAAAATCATGTATTTCTAATACTAAAGATAATGTTATTTTATCAAAACCCCTTATATGAGTTGTATTTGAAAATCCATATCCAAAGGATTTATATTATGCTTGTATTACACTTTTTTTAATGGTAATGGAGGCCCTTGTATTCAAATAACATAATAAACACTTTATTTTTTGATAATGGGGTAATGATGTATGCATTTTAATAATATATTTTCATATAGTCCTCACAAGAGATGCCTTAAATTAGTTTCATAGTATACCTAGTGGTTCCTTACCTGACCTAGAAAGATTATAAGATGTTCTCTTATGAGATTATCATAAATTCATAGTAACTAAATCTGCATTAGAAAATTTTAAATATTTTCAATATGGCCATGATGAGCTTATCAAAGACTACATTTTATAACTCAAAACTAGTTTTGATTCTTTAACGTATCATCCCTTGGATTTTGAAAATCAATTCATCTCCAATATGGATCTTTTGTCTCCACTTAAAGTAAGAACCATGCATAAAATTTATACTTTTTTGAGAATTTATACATGTACATTCTCATATATGAAATTTATTCTAATTCAAAACACATAAGGCCACTCATACATATCAATCAAGGCCATATTTATGCAATAAATAAGTCACCAATAAAATAATGGAATCATATTCAAGATCTAAGAAAAAATATTCCAATTAAAGTATATCATAAGATGTATGAATCAATGGAAAAAATTAAATTCAATGAAGAATATGCTAATTTACTCAATAAATGGAAACATTAAATTTATAAAGCATCACCTAATGTTTATAAATAAACTTTCACTAATATGTAACCAATTCACTTTAATAAATCCAAATATCGATCACATGTTATTTTATACAAATTTTTGGGTAAGAAGTTAATCACCCTTCTCTTAATTACTATCATCATCCTCATCATATTGAGTATGTAAAGGAAATTTATTTTTAACTTATCTTGGTAAAAATGAACATTAAAATAAATATTGTTATAAATTACAAAATAAAATGATTATCACATCTGCAAAGCCCAAAAATGAGATTAAAAAATCAAAACCTTAATCTTATCCTACACATTCCTCTCCAAAGACCAAGATATCCCAAAATAATTATGATTAAAAACCAATGTTCATTTGATCTCTCATCAACATCACATATAAATAATGTATTATTGTAGATAATATGAAACAATATAATACATGTACAATAAAATTACTTCTAATTGTGGATAGAAAAATAAATGTTTTAAACATACACATGGATCTGATATGGGATATATTCTATTACTAATTTTTTTGGGTTAAAAATAGTTGATACATTATTTGTTATACAATATAATATTCCATAAGGAAATGTAGCTCTAGGACAACCATGGTTACAACAACTAGAGGCAATAGTGAATGTGGATAATACAAGTTTATATTTTACTTTTGAAGGTGGTTTATTACATTTCCAAAGAAATAACTCAAGTATGAAGGCCAATATATTCCATCATAAAGTTACATCATAAATTTAATAGAAATGGGTAGCAATATAAAAGCACCATAATTCAAATAAGAGATATAAACATATAAGGCATAATTCAAAGATATCAAAAGAGAACCAACACTATCAACCACAAGTATCACATGTAACTATTAATGTTTTTATCTCTACGACTATAGAACCATATTTAGTATCAAATTAAAATTATAAATAATATTAATTATTGCTCAAAATTTATATTTCCTCAAGGTGGTTAGCTCATTATACGATTCCAAATTAAATTCATTATACCCACATGTCAAAAATTAGATTAAATTGTCATTATCACATTATTTTATTTAAAAGAGTATAACCAAATGTATCAATATATTACATCATAATTCCATAACATGATATTAAAAACATATATAACATAGGTTTCAAATAAGAATAATGTACATAATAACAAATAAAAGTGTATACACATACATGCACACATGCATGCATGCACACACGCACGTGCACACACACACACACACACACACACACACACACACACACACACACACCAAATTTTTAATATGATAAAAGTGATAAGTTTACAAAGTCACTTAATAATTAGATCCTTTATAGATACATATCTAGTTACATTTAAACCTTCATCTCTCTCAATAAACAATGGGGATCATGAGGAAAAAACTTCACTATCATCCTATCATGACTATGAGTAGGATTGACTCCTCTTTTAATCCTCATATATAACCATTAGTGCATATATATCTATATGCTCAAACTATTATTAAAAATAATCAACCAATAGGCTATATATATCCTAGGTTCACAACTAGATTAGTAAGAGGCATCTGACGTCTCATAAATTTTTCTCTATGTTGGTCAGACTCAATGATCATCACATATTTGATCAAATATAAAATCACTATGATTTGATGTGTACACACCATATACAACTATGGCTATCATCACTTAGTGAAATAGAGGAAATGTTCACCCTTTATATCCATGACACACTCTAATAACCAACCAAGAAGTGCCTCACCTAGCACATGTCATGTTAAAACTTGAAGTGGTGGATTTATAATAGTTTTCTAGTACTCATCATCCCCTATAAAATAAGTGTTACATATTATCATTATCAAATTTATAAAAGTAACTAAAAAATATTAAAATAATCTAAATACACACACACATAATAACAAGAGGATCATGAAGCCCAATAATTATTGTGCATCAAGGGCACCCTCTATTATAATTAGAAATAAAATGGGTTAGTTGTGTGCCACCCAAAATTATGTATATAGTAGAGTACACTAAGAATCATCTAAAATTTAAATCTAGATAATAAATTCCATATTCATTATGGAATAGGTTCCAAATTTGATGCACTATGTCAACCTTAGTTACCCTTTCATCTTAGAGCTCTCACAAATTGACTTTATATAGTCAGTGCCAGGGGCACATCCTTTCTAATGTAAAATTAGCATGTAACATGCTTAAACTAAAAACACTAATATACATCTATCCATTTATCATGAAACCAAAAAATCACATGAATCAACCTTAGTTGTAACCCATCCTTAGGCCACCCTTCCAAACCTTTATAGGGTCTCCTCATAATTGAATTTGATGTAAGTTGGTCAATAATTTGGTGACACTCCATTGTACCACTTCGTATAACATTAGTAACACTAATTCATCTATTATCATACATATCTATATGTTCCCACTCAACATGATGAATACCTATAGGTTGTGTCAAATTAATATGCTCATAATCCCATCAATGCAAATGTGTCCAAACTTAGTCCTCCACCAAAACCCTATCGATTAAACATATGTAAATATCTATTTGGGTAGTCTATCCCCTAGAATGCATAATACCATGATCATATATATCCTAAAAATAATTATGCATCTTGTATGTAATGGATACACTAAAATAATAAATAAAAATTAATGATTCCAATAATAGCAAAACTACTTTATGTACACATGAAACATTCAATAATAAAATCTTTGATAATTAAATGGTAGTATCATTATTATCACATCAGGGACTTATATCATGGATATTCCTATACTAATTCACCTATGATATATGTGTTGGCCCATCACCACCCCATAACATTACATGTGTTTTAAAAAGAGGAAATCTCAGGATCTACCAAACATCCTCGTGAGTCATTTTCATTTCCCCATTGGGGAGCCAAAATGTGTAATTATTATAATTTGATTGATCTAACAATGATGTCATCATATGAGTATCATAAGGAAACACATCCAACCAACCAACATGCTAAATTCCATCCACATCAAGAGTTTCCCTATCTATGTCACTTAAAGGTAATACTTGCACCATCCCCATCATGTGCCTATACCTAAACTCCCATTATCACATGTCAGTCTATGATAACAAAAATGTAAAATATAAATTAAAAAACTAATGAAATATGGTGAATATAAAATAATATCAATTCTAATATTAAAATTTAAAAATTATTGAAGACATGGCCATATTATATGGCATAGGTCTATGGATAAGTCCATGATAGTTTTAGATGAGTCCATGAAAGGCTTAGATAGGACCTCTATAGATAGAAATGGTCTAAAAACCTAAAAAAAATAATTATAAATGTATTAAAATCATATAAATTAAAATAGTTATTTTTTTAAAAAACGTTGAAAAATACGTTTTTATGGCATACTAGAGCCAAAGTGGCCATATAGTGTAGAGAGACTCCCACCTGATCAAATTGAGTAAGTCCAAGATCTATCTTTTATGGAATTTTCTCTCAATCCAATTTAAAAATTACAACTTATAAATATGAAAATGAATTACAAATTTATTTTCAACTAGCCTATTTATATGGGTTCTTTCTAAAACTTTGTGAATTCCTCTTAAACTTGTGCACATAATATCTTCCATGATACATATCAAAATAAATCCTCATGAGATGCCTTGAAACAAATACAATTCATTATTTTTTCATGTTAATATTTCGATCATGCCTATCAAACAATTCAAAAATTTAAAAATTATCATTTATTTTTTTATAAATGGATTTTTTACACATTCCTTACTATTTTGAGATTATTTTTATATAACTATCGATTTCATAAATATGTGTACAATATAGGAGAAGGATATTTATCAATATATAATTAATTCTCTTAAAATTGGTTAAATGCCAATATGTCGAATCAATAAAAACTCAAAAGTTATTTAATCCAACAAATTATAATTTATTCAAACTTATTACAAAAATTTACACATTTTATTTTGATAAAATGTGTTTGATATTATCATCCCTTAAATATAAATGGGGAATACATATAGTATATTATATAAACTAAACTTACACATATAACATTTTACCACATAATATAGGTTTCAAAATGATTGAAATCATCAACACGCTACAGATTTGTGACATGGGTCTTACAAATTTATTAAAAAATATACTTATAGGTAAAAATTCTGGGGTCACATTCCATGCAAGTTGACTCAATGAGATCAAAGATAAAATATATATTTCAAAGATTTAAAAATAGTCAGAAATTAGATTGCACATAAATGATACAACTTTTCAAAGATTTAAATTAATTTAAAAACTAGATACATGACATATATTGGCACATTAATACTTATTATGGGGTCATATGAAAGGCATATAAACTCACTTTTCATAGAATCAAATAAAAACTCATACACACTTAGATAAATATGATTGGTAATATGAAAAACAATTACAAAATAATAAATTACAAGTTTTACAGATAATTACAATGTGGCATTTTATATCATTTGGCACAAAATCAGGGGGCATGTTACTTTTTCATGCACATTTTAAAAATTAAAAAATTAGGATAGTAATTCATGTAAATGTATACTAAAATAAATTTTAAAAATTCAAATAAAATTGGCTTTTATTTCAAGCCAAATCTACTAGTAGTAAGGTCATGATGGGGGCATAAATATTCCTTATTCTCTTTCAATCATACATTTAGAATCTACATCTATCTATAATGTTGTCTTTGAATATATTAAAAGTGATTTATATTTGATTATAGTGACACCAATTAACCTTTTAATTACTTATATCAAACCCATTTTGTGTTTCCATCTTCTTTTACTGCTGATGTGCCTTCAACTCTAGTGACACTCAATGTCCTTGCAATAACTTCTAGTAAACCCATTATGGTTCCAAATTGTAGAGAATTATTACATTGGATACTTATCCTCAATCATGATATTTCAAGAATGTATATTTTAAAATTTTAAAATTTATTATTTATTTAAAATTAATATTTGATCACTCTCAATTCGTTAATGATTTAAAATATTGAACTTTTATCTTTTAGTGCTTCTACAATGGGGCATGCTTCGCCAACCCTTATCTTGGGATATAAGATCATATCTATATTATTTTTTCAATGTCATATAACCATGGTTTTATTTACACCCAAGTACCTACTAATCTCATATTAATACCTGAGGGAATGTTCATTTCCTTGGCCATGAAATGAGCATAATTGAAAGCATCCTTTCTCCACATACAAAAAACCAACATTCTCCATAAATGACATAATAATTCATTCATATAGGTGTACTATATCCTTAATATTTACCTTAAAATATTGTATTCATAATTTTATATTTAATATATGGACATTATATAATACATGTTGTTCCATGTTTTATTATTGATTATCCCATACAATCAAAATCTTCAAGTCAAAGATAAAGTTTTTCATACATAGTCATGTTTATTTCTATTTGTTACTATATAAAGTTAATTCATATAAATTTAGACACCTAAATGTGGTATGATTATATATTTAATATCATTTATTATAAATTTTCATATATGAACTATTATTAAATATAATATCTATGACACATTCATTTGAGCCTTCCCTTTATATTTTGTATATTTGTAGTCACTTGTCCATTATTTATCATCCTATTAGTATTGTCCATAGGATCTTAAATTATTATTTTTTATCTATCTATGTGATTTATGGACAAGTTTAAAGTTTATAGGTAGGTCAAGTTTCATGAGGTATCCATGAAGAGTGAAATAGTCTAGGTGTAATTTTTGGAGTGTATTTCAAGTCACATTTTATTTGAATCCTATTTTTGTTTATTGGGTCTTTGTTTACACATAAATAGGTATAAATTTATTATGTGAGACCCATATTTTCATAGTTCTTTTAGAATTTTTTTTATACATGTTGAGACGTGTTGTATGTATTATTGAGACATGAGATATTATTGGTAATTTATATCTGAGACAAATATTCTATATATTATGTGATGTTGTTATCTTAATTATGTAATAATAATTATATTCTTGGATTATTTATTATTATATTAATTATGATTTCAATTACATGTGTATATATTCCTTTAGTTTTATTATTTATGTGTTATGCTTTTTATTTGATTGTAAACACTTTGTATGTTTGGACTTACTTACATTTTTTGGTTCATTCAGCTACTTTAGCTATCTATGCTAGGGAATTTTGTGTGTGTTTTTGTGTAGGTGATAAGAGAAGATGAAAAAAAAATTGATAATATGTAAAGCATGAGTACATCATTGGTAAAGTGGTGGCATGTGTACTTGACCTTTTATTGATTCAAACCATTCCTTGTGTTGTATGTGTACATAGTTAGAAGTTGAATACATACCTAACCCTCCTAGAATTATTCAACCCCATGGATTATATTTATACCTATTATTATAAAAATTATGAGTATCCTTTAATTTGTATTTCATTCATAAAGTGTAATTTTAAGCCACATAATTTTCCATATTAACCTAAAACACAGATGAACACATTCAATTAACTTTATAAGTGGATTTGAAATATTATAGAAGTGATTATAGGTGAATTTAAGGCCCTTGTTAACTATTTAATGGATTGATAATTTTTTTTGGAGTGTAGATAAATCTAAATGAACAATCCTTATTTCATTTATATCAGGTGGTAGTAGGATCATTCATTAGATACAGACTTATGTGTTTTCCCATATGGGCTTGTAAGTGAAGTTATTGTTAGGGGAGACATGTTGAACTTGTCTAAGGGATGGGAAATGACACATGTAGAATTTATATTATCATTTATAGGAGACTTATTATCATATTTTAGGAAGGTAAGCCTTCCTTGAGGGAACTTTTAGAATTTTTGAAAATTAGAATGGGAGGAGAGATAGATAAGAAAGAGGAATCCAAGTAGATAAGGAAGGAAAATTGATGATAATGATAACTCAACCTTTCAATTTTGGAGGAGTCTTTATGAATATCCCAAAGGATAACTAAGGTAGGCTTGCATATACCCTTATTTTTTAGTTTTAGGTTATTACAGATAATAAAATTGAATATTTATAGCATCTCAATCTTGTAGAATTGATAAATATCAATTAGGACTATACTTTTCCATGATAGACCTCTATATTAGTGAAAGGCTCACATTCACCATGTCAATTTTTCTAAATTATTATATATTAGACCAATCCATATAATTATGATGACCTAAGTATCCTATACTGCATAGAAAGATTAAAACTTGATAAAAATCATTCACTTTTAGTTTCATATCCATACCTTACTTTTATCCATATAAACACTACCAGCCATAGAGGGAAACTATAATTGATGGTAGTGTCTATATGATTATGTAGTTTCTAGTATCCAAAATTAATCAAAATTGAAAATGTTTCAAAATCTAGAAGTCAAAATATTTTTATTATTCAACACTACCATAATATATTTAACATTTATTTGGTATGAATATAAGTATAAGAAATTTCATTATTCATATATAAAATACCAAAATAACACCTACTAAAGGTAAATAAATTAATTTTAAAATAAATATATTCTTCCATATTCGTCCTTATCTTCACATCGATCATAAAATAAGTCATATTACATGTCTAAATCATTCAAAGACCAAATTGTGAGAGATATTTATCAAATTATAGGTTAGATCATTGCATGCATCTTCATAGAGTATAATTCACCCTTGTACACACACTTTCCCAAACAAGGTATAACTAAATAATTTAAAGTCACTCTTTAGAGTATTATCTATATAAGCATATCCCATTGATATATAGGTATGTGGGTTCAACCAGACACCATGAACCAATTAACCCATTTTTAGCAAACTCATTCTAAGGGTGAATAAGGGTGAAGATATAATGTTTTATCAACCAAAAAATAGAGATATCCTATATCCCATATATGAATATATCAGTTTAAAGGCAAAAAAATCCAAAATAGTGAACATGGTCACATCCAGATCTAGTCATTATTCTATACTAGACACCTATATCATAATCAAATAGTAATGTCAATGTTAATTTCTAAATATTATGGTAGTGTATATGACTAAAGAAGTACAATTTATAGAATCTGATGACTGATATAAAATACTCATCCTACATATTCTACATGTGTCTAGTCTAGATCTGCCTACCAGAGTAAACATATAAGTACCATTATTTACTCTTAGTTTCAATATATTTAAATAGATAAACTTTACTATATTTATAAATCTCAATTGTATAAATTTAGAATATTTTTTATCTAAGTTTTCTATTAATTGACCTATTATAGATTAGTTTTTTACCCTTGTGATATAACTATTTATATATTCTTAACTCTAAAAACCACACATCTAAAAATTTAGGGTTAATCATTTAGAGAAAATTATTTCTATGTCTCTTTATGAAAACCTTGGCTTACCATAGGTTATTAAACCTTATAAGGTTTTTCATTACTATTTTTTCATATCTATCCTATTTTATGTATGCATCATAAGAGTATTCTTAGATTAGGTGATGTTTATATTGACACTTAAAACATCTAATTTTTCCACCTAAGATGGATTAATCCAATGAAGTATCATATCCTATACCTAACTAAAGTGTGAATAATGAAACTAAATAAAATTTTAAAGACATTATCACAAAAATGATTTTGATCATGAAAATAATGAATTTAATGCAAATAATTAACATGAACACATAGATGAAGATAAATTATAAGTTATTGTTATGTTTTGAGAGAGTATCCATCAAAACCCTAAATATATTGATGAGATCCTCAAAACAATATTGGAAACTAAAATATCAAAAAGCATAGATGAACAACTAGGTGCATCTATTAATCATGTTATAGCTATGTGGCATCCTAATATTCCTATTTCTCTCCCCTTGAGCACATCATAGATTTACATATAGTGGACGAATAAATTATATCTTTACAGCATTATTCCTTTATAAAATTCCTACTATTGGTACATCCTCCATGGAAACTATTAACATATAAACCAAATTATCAGTTTCATTGCCTATATAAACTCAAACCATGGGTGCATCTCCTTTGGTGACTTATCAAACTTCCAACCTTAATATTAAAAATGTGAAAGATTATATACAAACTATTAAAATTTATCAATCTAAGGTTCCCAACATTAAGAAAAAATATATGAAATCACCTTATTTTTTTAATTCATAAAATGTGTTATATAATCCTATTACAACTAAAATATATTTGAACCCTTTGCCAGCTAGTTTTGTTATACCCAAGTTCACATTTTATGATGGAATGGTTGTCTTGAACAAAATATTTAATCTTTATATGAAATAGATATTCATTTTTCCTCCAATGATAAAATTTTGACCAAATTATTTCCAAGAAGCTTAAAAGACTACATTTTATGATGGTTTTATGATTTACCACTATAATGAGTGAAGGCCTTCAAACCTATATCTGATTAGTTCCTAACACATTATATATTAGTCTATCAAAATCATTTAAAAATTTTCATATTCTCAAATTTTAGAGATAAAACAAGGAACTAATGGAATTATCAATGAATATGTTTTTAGATATAAAAAAATGTTGACCAAAATGACAAATCCAATACTAAGTAAATAACTTCAAGGCATCTTTAAGAAAATATTACTTTCCAAATTACATGATTCTAGTTTTTAAAAAATCAAATATTTTGATGATTTATGTTGTATTATTCAAGACCATTAAATTATGCTTATTTCATTAAATAAGCTTAACTATGTAGCAAACACATCAACTACATCCAATACCAAGTTTCATATCAAACCAAACTACATGTTCAAACCTATATAACCTAAAAAGGATTTAACCATAATGGTTGATGAAATTTCATAGAAACCTAATCAAATCATCTTATCCAATGCACCTAAGAGATAGTTCACATGATTACCTGATTCTTCAGCGTCTTTATTTCAAAATATTGTGTAGTATCATCTCATATATCTCCCTCCTTCCATAGAGGTTGATATTATCTAACCTCTACCCAAAATATATGATTTTAATGAATATTATGACTATCAATAAGTACCTATACATTCTATAAAAAAATTTAATACCTTGAAGCATAAGATCCAAAACCTTATTGGTGACCAAAATATTACCTTTGATGATCCTTCAAAGGATTCTAGTTTACAACCTGGTGATCACTAAAATTAGAAGATATTTAAAAATCATTTTCAAGATCATTCTAATAAATATATAGAAGTTAAAATGGAATAAAATTCACATCCTCATCCATCACAATATGGGCACCCATTAGATGGGATTATTGGTACTTATAAATGTAAAATATCTCATATGGCTCAAATATCTTCTATTACATTTGATGATAGTGAAATAATGTATGATGACTTAGATCTTCATTCATTATTTATTTAAGCATACCTTTAATGTAAACTTGTATTGAGTGTTACGATTTAAAGAGGTGATAGTGATAATGTATTTACCATGACACTACTTACACATTTTGGATATACACATGATTATTTATACCCTTCAATCAAAAGGGTTAGAACATTTGATGGGGTATCACAACATGCTATTAGAGAGATTCATTTAACTTTATAGGTTGGTCCAGCACATGTGGTTACCACCTTTTTATTTATAGCATATAAATGAGTATTTTATATATTATTATAATGACATTAGATACATAAAATCCATGCATTACATTTCATGGTACATGGCTACATGGTTGTATTAAATGCATTCACATCAATAGGGTAGTCCCACAATTCTTTATGAATATCCAATTGAATAATAAAATTTGATTATAAGATAGATAATTATCAAACCTAATAAGGTTAATCCTCCATGAAAGGGTAAGAAATAGGTAATACCCTTTTGTTTTCAACCCATACGTGTGAAGACTTTGCACTAGAGACACATAGTGGATTCCAAACAATATTTATCTACTCCTACACAACATACACAGTTACCTAGAGAAAATAAATATGTTCTGATTATAGCTACTCCAAAGAAACCACATAACAATAAATAATGGGTTCTACCAACCCTGCTAATATTTTTCCTTTAATAACTATAGAGCCCTATTATATATATGTAGAATAACATAAATTCTATAGATCCACATATGACACATATGCATGCTCCTTGGTCATACCACCAAACTCATATACCATATTAAAATATTAGATATACCTATGAGAATACATTGTATGGGATAATAATGTATCATTTTCCATTCAAATATTCCAAAAAACCAAAAAATAAAAAATACAAAAATATTTAGCATTCTTAAATTTTATTAGCTCCTTATTATATAGATATCAAATCATCTCATTCCTATATAAACATATGTTTCATGCATATTTTATTGTGATATAATCATACCTAAACACATGATCTATGCATTTATATATGTTAGACCTCTCCTCTACCAACATCATATAGTACATTAGGGGAATCTACCTTCTTTGATCATGATTGATACAAGTTACAAATACATTATGATCATTTATACATTATCATGTTTGATATTATATATCCATTCTCATATCAATCATAGTACACTTGATATACTATGTTACATAACATTTTTTATAAATCATATATGCAAAGACTAGTATAATATGCTTAAGTTGGTTGTTTATGCTTCATCTATTTTTCACTTCCTTGAATTTATTACATTACTTGTGATTTCCTTACTTATGGAAAATTTGAATATGTTCCTTTATTTTTATCTCATGTGCCATTTTATATTGATTTTACATTTTAATATTTAATTTTATGCTAATTGGAAATTTAAATATGTCATTCCCTTCGATTGTGTGACATTTGAGATTATGTGTCTTATGTGTTCCACATCTCATTTCTATAAGAAATTGGTGTTGGTATTTAGTTTTATTTGATTAATTGATGATATTTATTTATGTTCAATTCTATGGTCAACATCACCCCACACTAACTTAATCTTAGTAAAAAAATTTGGACCAAGAGTATTAATGTATCAAAGAATGCAGGAGTGTAAGGAATATAAATAATGTGACCCTGGGTTGATTAAAAGAATATTTATAGGGTTTCCATAAATTATTATATAAAATTAGTCCATTTTTGGGGTGAAATTTAAATTGTATCTATGATAGATACTATTGTAGTACTTAGTCCCTTTAAAACTAGAGGTTGATATAGGAGTTGTTCTATTTACTACTTTAGCTTGTTTAGCTTATTGGTAGCTTAATTAATGATTTATTTTGAGGAATATTTCTTCATATAGGGTATTATTTTGGATCTATAATAACCATTGTTCTACCTCTTTCCTCTTGGTCCTTATTCTGTAGACTAGCTTGTCAACTTATTATAACAACTTTTTGTGATCTTTAATAGCTTTGGTGTAGAATAGGGAGGTTAACACCATTTATTTATCTTCATCCTTAGAGATACATGTGATAATTATAATTATTTTATTATATAAGAATAAACACACATTTTTTTCCTTGGCCAAAATCTCTAAGATCGTATTCAATGCTAGTTCATAATTTTATAATTTTCTAGTGAGCTCAAACTGATCTTGTTTTAGTTCTTGCACCTTTTTGGCACTTGTACCTAATTTTAGATGATATTAAAAATGAATATCCACTATTTCTATGGGATTTTCCTATGAAATTAAATTTTCATTTATGAGGAATGATTAATTCTTTAGGATATAATGAAAAATCCCAAGGGTCTAACCATTAATGTGACTAGTTAGATTTCTACCCTCGTTCACCCTTCCTATTCTTCTACAAGTTTTCTCTCTGAATAACTTTGCTTCTTCCTAGATTCCTTAAGAAATATTTTATTTGATTATAATTTTACCTTCACATATTTTAGGGCCTTATCTAGCTCTGTCATGGTATCCTTATACTCCCTATAAGCCCTAGACCTCATCAAGTTTTATCTAGTCACCGAATCAACATAATTTATTAGCATGTTTATTCCTTGTATGCTACTTGTATCCATATTATTGAAAAATAAAAACTCTAGTACCTATAAGAATTATATGTCCAATCATAGTTTTGTTGACCTAGGAACCTCATAGAGGGCTTCCTCTAAGTAATAGTAAAATGTAAATGATACCTAATTATTTATTGTAAGTGAAGTATGGATGGGATTCATGGTTTCCAAAAAGTACATCTCTTCTTCCCACACACCTCTTTGGATCCTTACATGGATGGTTCGTTTAGCTTATAATTATCCCTCTCCTTATATTTCATGGGGGTATATATTCTATCAAGATAATTTCTCCTATTTCCTCCCCTTATCTCTCTTATTTTTATGTCTTTGGATAAAACTACTTTAACCCTTTATACATTTATTTTACATCCCATAATTCTATCATGGAGTCCATATTCTAAGCATTGGTCATGGTGCATCCACTCCATGATCCATCATTGCCTCCACATCTTTGATGCTTGGTAGTAATATCTCAAGGCTACCTTTCATGAATAACTTTGGCTTAATGCATATTTATATCATTTATTCTTTCCCCTTTTTATAGATCTAGGGAGGGCTTCTACTATTTCTTCCATAGCTAGATCCTTGTAATTTCCCTTCTCATATGGGTAGAGTTGTGCTTTATTACCCTACTTGGCCAATGTTTATTGGTCTAGACTTGGCACTTACTTCTTAGTTTATTATTGTTAATTTATCCTTAGACAGTGTGGTATTGTATCCTCCTCACACCATGCCTTTTTATTCTCTATGGGGACCTCCTTATATGTGTTGTCTTCCATCTCTTCTAGTGTAGAATTTGGTGATTTCCTCTCCTTCCTTTTTTAGTTTTTTCTTCTTTGGATTTTATCTCTTCAGAGGCTCCTCCTAATACCTCATTTAATTTTATATTTATTAAACACGATAAGGAAGGTGTGTCTCCTTCCCTATTTTCCCCTTTTTTTAAGGTGGAGGTGTATGACTGCACTAGCTCCTGTTTATTCCTAGCCTTATCATCTAATTTTATCTCTTCAGACTCATCTTTTGATAAAGAGGAAGGCACCAATTCCACCTTCTTAATCTAATTCTTTTGGGAGATTGAGGCATGTTAGTTGTTTTCCTTATTCTCAAGAGACAAGTTTATTATTTTCCATTATGATTCTATGGTAATAAATTTCTTCTTGGGCCTAAAATAGTAGAATAACTTGTAAGATTTTTCTATGGTGGTAACAGTTAGGATTGTATGATGACACACTTGTTACTATATGCCTGATATTCCTCCTTCAATTCATCCTCTATAAGGTGTATGTATGTTGAAAAAGAGTGTGGATATATACATAAATGATATACACATATATTCTAATTATCTTCAAGTTTTTTATGCATTTGAGTGTGTTAAAAAAGTATTACACTATACACACATTAGGAATTTTTAGCTATGAGGTTATATTTGTATTTTCCAATCTTATTTTTTCCATGAAGTAGTGTTACATAACATCAAACTATGCATAACCATTCGTAAGTTTGGGTAATGTCCTTGGTAAGCACCATTATTCTTATATGACCTATTTTAAGCACACAAACCATGACTAACCCTAACCTTATATCTATGGGTAGATATCCTTTTAAAATTATATGAATGATACACAAACACTGGTGTATGCCAACTAGTAGCCTTGAGTGCTCTCAGGTATGACTATATCATCAAATAAAAACAATATTAGGATCGCACCAAATTTAAAATTATCCCTAATCCTATGCACCTTATTTATGCCTTTAATAATTGAGTATGCTAAAATATTTGACATATTGAATAGGTAACACTTCTCCATTTTATATATAATGTAGAGGAAGATCTTATTAATATATCCTAACATCTTGATCTATTTATCTTGGTTCCCACTAATCATGTTATGATTATGATGGCCATGTATTTTTTATCTATGATGGGAAATTAAACCCTCTCTTTTAATACCTATTTTATTTGGCCATGAACTCTATCTCCTTGGTATCTTCCAGTGCATCCCTAATAGCTATACCTGATTAGGTCAACTAGTTTCTATGTAGCTTTGAGTCATTGTAATATTAATCCTTCATCCTACAAAGTAAATTATATATTTTTGAATGTGATAAATTATAAAGTGAACCAGTTATTATTCCTTGTTGAAATATGTAATCTGTTAGTGTAGGAAATGTCCAACTTTCTCTAGTTGCCAATTGATAGAGTCATAAAAATGGGGTTTCCTTTTAAGGGCCTTATTTATAGTGTTTATATTATAATCATTCCACAAATAAAACTCATTTAATATAGTGTGGTGCTTATACTCCTACCATTTTCACTTATCTACCATAGACTCTCATTATTTTCCATGATTTACAATATCAAGTTATTGCATTTGTGGAAAATTCATGTTATTGGCCTCAATGCATCTCTCATTATGACATGGTTGGGGTATCCTTTATTATTATAGACTTGGGGGTAAACTTTATCTTAATTTTACTCTATCTAAATTCTTGGAAATAGTAGAGGTCTTTCCCATCTTCATGCCTGGTGATTATAATACCCCTTATTTTATGCTAAGGGTTGGCGGCCCTTCAGACCATGTGATACCTCATGCTAATTTTACCTCTTCAACTATATGTTTTCAAAATCATGCACTTCAAATGTAGTTATTATTTCTCAGTGCCTTAACATTTGGTTTTATACCCAATCTAAAATCCCTCTAGTATACCCTTGGATTCCCTATTTGGATGAATCCCTAAATTTTGGTTTTTATGCCTTTAAAATAGAAGGTCTTTAGATTTGGATCTAGGTTTTATAAAGCATCAATGGTGGATGGTGGTCACTAAAACATATAGATTTTCAAATTACTCTTTTTTAATTTTGGAAATGACTCAAAATTGATCATTCTTGAGTAAAAACACCTTGAGTTATCATTTATACTTATTGAATGATTTTTTTCAATCAAATTGGTCTCAAATGCATAGATATCTTTATCTCTCTAGTTTTATTTGATTCTTTAGTTCACTTAGTTATTATGAAAGTAAATTTATGAATTAACACAAATTATCCCCTTTTTATCCTCCTTGGTGATTTCCCAAAGATCCACCTTTAACATGCTAGCTACCAATGCAACAATCTTTCCTCTTCAGACATTTAAACATTCAATTTTGACATACTTTCATTAAATACTATTGCATGCCAATTGTTCAATGTGTCCTATTTTAGATTATTAATTGTATGAGTGACATAATCCTACTATGTATACTTTTTTCAATCTACACTCTTAAGAACTATACTTCCCTCTTCCTTTCATATTTTATTATCCCTCAATTTCTCTCTATGATTCATAAAAAAAGTTCCTTATTTTATAACTCTTTCATTCTTATTAACTCTTGTTAGATTGTAATAATTTTTATAATATGCCCATCCACACTAAATTCTATGCTCAATCTTCTAGTGTAGCAAGTATTTTGCTTAGGTATTTTTTAAATAGCTTATCATTGGCATATTCAAGATGTTTGTGAAAGTAACATCAAAATACACAAATATTTTAAGATCTATCTTTACAATAATCACCAAGGTATAAGTAAACCTTCAATATTTCTAGCATTTTACACTCTTCAAGTTGCTTTTATTTTTTAAACTGGCCTTCATAGAGAGATATTTTACAAAAAAATGTGTGGCAACACTCACCAAGAAATTTTAGATACTAAAATATGATTTATATAGTACTTTGGTATTGTAGACTTGTAAAATACCTATCATGGTTATACTTTCAAATCTATAACTACAAATTGTTAAAATAGTCAAAGTCACTATCTCTTTGTGCCTAATTACTTATCTCTTAGTCTAACCCTTATTATTCTAATGACTAGGTCTTGTATACTATGAAATTTTTTCTAAACTTGATTATTATCCTTTATTTATAGTTCTAGAGTTACACTTATTTTCTAGCTTCCTAGACAGTTATGTCCTAGATGGACTTTTGTGTTGACACAAGTGTCCACTTTTCCTACAAAGTATCTAGTGCCAAAAATTCATCAAATTTTTTAAAATAAACATGCCATAAAGGTCGACCTAAGTGATTTAGGGTGATATATTTTCTAAACAAATTAGTATATATACAAGATCAACCCCCATTCATTCCTCACCTAATAATCACTTATAAGTAATTGGAAATCATATACAACTCACAAGTAAGTATACTAAGAAACACTCAATAAATAATTAAAGTGATAAAACCTTACCTATTCATCCCTATTTCTATACCATTATTAATAAAATCATTTCCATAGGTCTAAATCATTTAATGAGTATCCCATGATCTATATATTCCAAGTTACAAACAATGTCACTACATGTATTTTATTATCACACATTGCATCTTTGTACACATAGGATCCAAAATGTAGGGGAAAACTACATAATTTTTAGGCCCTCTTCAGAGTATTAGCTATGTAGGTAATGCTCATTGATAGAGGGGTCATTATATCTGCTCAACACCATGAGCTTACTAACCCATTTTTTACACAACTGCTCTAAGGGTGAAGAGCTAGGGTTTGATCATTTTACAAACAACAACATCCTTTTCCCATGATTTGAAGACATTATAAGTGAGGTTCCAAAAAATCCTAGATGGATATAGTTCTTCATATCTAGATCTAATAAATATTATGTATATGACTTGTGACAAGGCTAGACACCTTCATCAACATAATTATCCAGATGTGATGCATATGTTTGAAGCGATACAAAGAATATTCTTAGAATCTAATGACTATTCTAGGATCACATTCTAGTCAAACTATATAATTTTATATATCAAAAATACATGTGAATATTAAATCAATTAAGTATCATTTGTTTCTAATTCATTCTAATATCTATCAATAGTTGTACTTTACTATTTTTATAAATATTAGCTATAAAATTTCATAATAGTATTTGTATTAATTTATTACTGATTGATCTAATAATTATCTTAGTTCACCACCTTTGAGTATAAATTAATCTAATCACATTAACCCTACACAACCACACATATCTAAATTTAGGGTTAAACATTTGGTGAACTCGATCTTTGGTCTCAAAACCCTAGATTGACCTAGGCTTTTATAATTTATTATTGTTGAAAATTACTTTTCAAATTATAAATTTTTGAAATATAAGCAATAGAAAATGTTAATAAAAAAAATTATTTTCAAATGAAAGATAAATAATCTAATCACATTAACCCTACACAACCACACATATCTAAATTTAGGGTTAAACATTTGGTGAACTCGATCTTTGGTCTCAAAACCCTAGATTGACCTAGGCTTTTATAATTTATTATTGTTGAAAATTACTTTTCAAATTATAAATTTTTGAAATATAAGCAATAGAAAATGTTAATAAAAAAAATTATTTTCAAATGAAAGATAAATATTAATTAGTCATTCATCTCAATAACAATAAGGAATTAATGGATGCATTATTATATGTTACAATAGATGAAATCAATAAATAGGTTATTACTAAGGTACTATCCTCTAGTGATGATAAGACTTAAGAGATAATACAACTCATTCCATACCAATCACCCTTTCCTTGATCACCTCATTTAATCCTAAATTGAATGGGGGTATGAGTTATGCACTTACACCATTGTTCCTTAAAACAAATACTACTATTACTACATCCTCTATATGAACCATTTTAACTTCTACCCAATTATTGGTTTCAATGTCTATATAACCTCAAACCATGGGTAAATATGATTTTTTGGCTTATTAAATTACCAATATTAGAAATTAAAATGTGAAATATCTTATCCAAACTATACAACTTTTACAAGCTAAGGTTACTAATATTGAGCAAAATTATATGAATTCATAATATTTTATTAATTCATAAGAGGTGTTACATAATGCCCCTGTATCTAAAGTATATTTTCACCCCATGCCACATATTTTTATTGAACCTAAGTTAAAATTTTATGATGGAAAGGGTGATCTTGAACAACATATCCAATATTTCTATGTGACATGCCTTGATTATGCCTCCAATGATAAAATTTTTACTAACCTATTTCCATGTATCCTCAAGGACTATGCTCAAAGGTGGTTATATGATTTACTAATCAAATTAGTAAGAGAATTAAAACACCTTGTGGATGATTTTTTTAGCATGCTTATTTATGAGTATTATTAAAAAGGTATCATGTACCCAAATTAAAAAAATCAAACAAGGAAATAATGAACCTATCAATGAATATGTCTAGAGGTATAAGATAATGTTGGAAATAATGACAAATCAAATGGTAGATAAACTACTTCAAGCAAAGTTTGCTGGTCCCATTATAGGAGTCTATTGTTTTAAAAAATTCAAATTTTTTGATGATTTATTCCATATTGTTCAAAATCATGAAATGAAACTTATTTCATTGAATAAACTTAAATTTATATAAAATAAACTGACTACATCCAATACAAGGTTTCATATCAAATCAATCTACAAGGTAAAACATACAAAACATAAAAAGGAAACAACTAAAATTATCTATGTAGTTTCATAACAACCTAATTAACTTGTCTTGTCTAATACACCAAGGAGATAATTCACATGATTACAAAAGTATCCAGCTTCAATATTTGAGAATCTTTTATATTTTCATTTCATATCTCTCCCTCATCTCATATCTCTACCCCATAGATATGATGCCAATGATTATTGTGACTATCATCAAGGCCTTGGACATTATACTAACTAATGATATAGCTGAAGCATAAGATCTAATACCTTTTTTATAAAAAATATCTTACATTTTATGATCCTCATAAATAATTAGGGTCACAACCTGGTAACATCATATCTAAAATATGTTTAGTGATACATTACAAGAATATTCTCAAAATAGTTTGGAAGTGAAAATGAAATATAATGCACATCCTCCTCTCCACATTATGTTCACCCACTAGATGGTAATAGTGGTACTTATACATGACATATTCTTGATATGGTTTATATACCCTCTATTATTTTTTATATAAATTAAGTTATGGATGATGACTTAGATCTTTATTGATCATTTATTAAAGCATACCTTGATCAAAACCTATTCACATTATTATAATTGATAATGGTTCTGGTAGGAATGTTTGAATAATGATATTACTTGAATATTTTGGATATACACATGATGACTTCAACATTTTGACCAAAATGCTCAAATCATTCTATGGGGCCTCTCAACATGTTCTTGGTGAGATTGATATACCTTTATAAGTTGGCCTAGCACATGTGTTCAGTACCTTATGAATTATACCATACACATGATTCTTTGATATGTTATTGGGACAAATTTAGATACACAAACTCCATGAAGTACCTTACATAGTAGATGGGTCTATTAAATACATTCATACCAACATATTAGTCATAATTATTGGCATTCTATAGGAACATCCACTTGAATAACATAAGTTTATTCCAAGATAATTAATTAGAAAACTTACTAAGGTTAATACTCGAAAAAGGTAAGAAACTAGAAATCCCATTTCTTATGTAGCCTATACTCGACAGACCATTGCCTCATAGTTACATAGTGGAATCTATAGAATCTTCATCTACTATTACACAACATACTTAGGTATTTAAAGAAACTAAGCATATTCCGATTATTGCCACTTTAAATACACTAAAAAGTATAAAAATATGGGTTCCATGAACCCGTACTCCTATTAAATATTCAATATATCAAATTCCTATGGCACATATATATATAACATCACAAAGCCTACATCCTTAGATATTACACATATATATCATCCTCAATAGTATCACTAATTTGATATACCATATCTAGAATTTATATCACTTCTAGATGAACATCCCTTAGATGGGATAATTGGATAGACCTTGCCTTTTCAAAAAACTAAAAATAATCAAATATTACAAAAATTCAAAAAACTCTAACATTCTAAAAATATAAAAACATTCAAAAAATTAAAATTAACACCAAAATGTTTCAGCATGTTCCTAGTTTTAGTATTTCTAGTATATATGGTGTTTGATCTATGTTAGTAGATAGCATATCATTCCTTTTATATATACACATATTTTTCATGCTTAATTTGATTATGATATAGGCATACCCAAATACATGATACATGTACATACAAATGATAGGTCTCCCCTCCACTCATGCCATTAGTATATTAAGGGAATTTGATTATTTGATTATGATACACTAATATTATATTATTATATGATCACTTTCCATTATCATATTTGAACTTGTATACTTAAACATGATTATATCCATGATTCTACCTTTCAAACTATACATGATATGCTATGTGTATACACATAATATTTTAAAACTTTATCAATTACTGATGTTTTTTCTCTTATAAGAACCCATCAAGTCTCAATCTCTCTGAGTGCATGCCTTAAAGGGTACACTAAGAAAGGGGTGGGTAGACCATTAGTACCTCACATGATTATTGTCCCCTATACCACCACTTATAATCAACAAAAAACTTCTCCTATACACTTTCTTAATATTTGACACCTCCTTTACAAACTCCTCCAAGAAATTCATCTCTTTATTCAGCCCCTATCTAGGCCAAAAACCCTTTTTGACATTTAATTAATAAAGTGAGCTTAGGCTAACCCTGTACTTAAATTATATTTCAATGTTATGGGACTCTTTTGGCATTTAATAACCAATTCTAGGACCTAACTTGATTGTATCTATTAATGATATAGGGTTGATTGGGTTGACTTTGTTGATTAAACTATCGAAAGGGTTTAGGGTTATATTTGGCTATATATACAAATTCCTTTCACCATTTCTTAGAGAGAGACAAGAGTTAATTATTCATTTGTACTTGTTTATAATATGTTCTTTCACCATTCTACTTGATGAGTTATTTGCTTATGGTCTACATTCGGAGATAATAACTTTATCTTTTGAAAGCTTGAGATTCACTAAGAGGTCCTTGGCTAGACTATAATCCATTATCCATCCTTATATTATTCAAAAATACACAATAACCTCTTACAAATTACCATTGGCTAAGGGAGATATTGAGTCTCAATAGGTTCATCTTGAAAGTAGGTATCTCTAATGGTACTCATCTATTTTAGTAGATAGAAGTATAATAAGTAATGGCTTTTCAATGTATTTATCTCTTCATGCATAAGGTTTATATATATACATAGTTAATTAGAATTATTCTATGTATGTTTATTTCCCCCATTTTTTGATAAATATTTAGTGAGGATTATAGTATATGTTATTTTACTTTGCATATACTTTGTGAATAAATAAAACATAGGACCTATCTAGGGTTATCATATGGTGTTATTTGACTAGAGGCTTTCAACCCCTCTTTAGTGATATTATTGTGGTAAGGAACCCCGTGGTTAGATCTACTGGATCCATGTTGGTCATGACCCTGATTGTCTAAATGTACCAATAAGTGGAATTGTAATTGTGATTTATCTTATCCAAACTATGATTAATTTGTATGTCAAATGTATTTTCCCTTGTATACATTTTGGTGAACCCAACGTGAATCTAACCCTTGTAGGTTTTCTTTCTCATATTCAATTTATTATCATATTATATATTTTTATGTTTATAGTATTTCATCAAAAATATCAATATAGTCTAACATTATATATGTAGGTTAAATACATGGTCACTCCAAATTGACTATGTTCTCTTTGTGAAGTTCTTAATCAAGTACAGATGATAGGATCGACTATATCAACTCTATTCTCTTTTTAATCATAGGATTACATACTTCATTGACCCATTTGGCTCTCCACATAGTTATCCTTTTTAGAGTATAGGTTTTCACACTTAGTCAAACCACTCAACTTTATTCCTACATTATTTTTAACACATAGGTTTTACAAACTTCATTGACCTAGTTGACTATATTCATAGAATATAAAAATCAACATTTAAGAAACATAACATAAAATTTGGAAACTAAGCACGTTAAAAATTACCAAAGTTAATTTTTACCTTCTCTTTCATTTATGTTCTTTTTTAACAATCTATTTTTTTTAAGTTTACAGTCTATAAAACTACAACCCTATAACAAATTAGGTCTACTAGATCGACGTATTTTTGTAGCATATATTCTCTTTAGAAGACACAATCAACTTAATTAACTATTTTCTTCCATATATTGCTTCCATATAACATTATTAACCCTATCAAATCTATTCTATATTATTTTCATACAATGTGACTTGAATTGACTATGTACTCTTCATAGTCAAATAAATGAACCTATTTTAGTAGTAATTAATTCACTCTCATTTCATCTATTTGCATGCTTATAATAAAAAACATAAAATAATTAGGTGATTTTTTAATTTACCAATTTAGTCACAATTTTTTAATATTTTATACACACTTCCAAATCACTTAACACTAAATAAATCAACATTTTCTTCCTAAGGCCTACCTACTTAAATTTCATCACCAAGGGGGAAGTTGACTTGGTTTTTTGGCCAAGTATAAACACATGGTTGATGGTATATATTGGTAAAGGACCCAACACCCTTATCACTAGGGGATTCTGAATTGAGGGGGTAAGACCAGATACCAAGCTAGTACCATCACCAATATGGATCCCTTTTAGCCTAAACTATCTAAAATTATCCATAGATTGCTTTCTAGTTCCTTCTTACAACTGATTGTCTATCATATTATTCAAATTTTATTTTAACAACATTCAAGAATGACCAATTAGCTTAGCATTTAAATTAAAATTTTATTGCTTGTTCTTTAATCATTGTATTTTGTATTGTAAAACTTGTACTAGCTAACATTAGTACAAGATTTGTGTTGTGTGCTAAAATTAGATCAACCACATTATTCTAATTGATTATGTGCTTTATTATATTTGTTTACATATTATATTGAAAAATAAATCCCACTTTTAAAAACACATTCATCTCTATCAACACAGTCTCTCATAGATTGCTTGTCTTGTTTAATTTTAGTACATAGTTGACTTATATGATTGTGTATCTTTTTAGCCTATTCAATTTCTCCATTTGGAGTACACAGTCAACCTATATGACTCTATATCTTTTTAGCCTATTTAATTTATCCATTTATAGTACATAGTAGACCTATCCAACTATGTACCCTTTTATCCTACCTTATTTTTACCATCTGTAGAACACAATTGAGTAGTTCAAATTTGTCTTTTGCATCCCATTCTATTGACCTTTCTTATAGACTCTGTCAACACTATCAACTTTGTACCTCTTACCTAATATTTTTCAATGTTTGGTCATATATGTCCCTATTTTTCATCTTTGCTTCCTGATTTCCCGTTCTACCCTCAAACATCATGAAATCACCTATCAAACTATTTTTGGAAAAAATGAATCAATTTAAATGCTATTTGGGATGCTATTTTCTTCCTACCTTTGCTATTCAAGAGGATATTCATTCTTGGATCACCTTTTGTCATCCCCCATATTTTAACTATAATAAGGTCCAAATCACCCCAATAAATGAGGTTGGTGGATCAGATCCATTATATACTTCTCAATATAATTCTCACTTTAAGTATCATTAACATATTGTGGGGTTAATTAACACAATCCTAACAAATAACACCATAAGACACCTTTTCAACACCAACAACCTACCTCATACCAATCTAGAGCCTAGTAACCCTCCCTTTTATACCAATTTGGGGAATCTCCCTCTTACCAATCTTAATAATACTCCTAACACCAAACCACCAATTAATACAACTAAAATTATTACACAAATATTGAAACAAATGAAAATCATGTAAATGTATAAGATCTCTTGAGTGATGCAACTAAAACATCATTTGATAAACATTGATAATTATCTTCCTATCCTCTTCCCCCAAAATAACCAATTTTTCATCCCTCTACCTCTTAAAGATGCCATGGGAAATGTCATTCCCTAACCTACTATGCATAATAAGATGCTTAAACACATTCAAAATGAACCTTTATCCCCTTCATTATATTTATTGATATTGGTAATCTATATTCAACTATTAAATATGATGGCACTAAAGACCACACATTTTTCCTTAAAACATTCAATAATCTTGATAGAGAGTGGATCCAAACTAATACCTTCTACATTACCAAAATTTTAGTTAAAACCTTTATAGGTGACATATTAGAATGGTATAACTAACTCCCCTAGCATTTTATATGGAAACTTGAGGATTTAATTAATCCTCTCATTAATTAATTTCAACATAATGATATTCCTAAAAAATTTCTTAGTAATTTCATTAATGCAAAGCAATCCCCTACTGAATCAACTCATGATTTTATCAAATGATGGAAATATTTGGTTCATAAAGATGATCATAACGTTATGGATGACAACTTGTTCAAACTATTCATAATAGCCTAAATACCTTCCCTCCAATACAAGGTTCAAACTTTTTCTCCCCAAATGCTAAATGATGTTATGGATCAAGATAAGGTAAAATACTTTTTAATGAAATAATTTGAACCTAACACTAAAACCATTAAGGGATCTTTCCAACACTCAACGAACACAATCACTGATAATCCTCCTCAACCAAAACTAGGAGTAACCAAATAGTAAAATCCCTAACCTCCCATATTCTTCTAAATGTTCAAAAAATGAAAAAAAAAATTAGCACCTTCTAAACAATTCACGTATACTAATAATCTCCCTCAATGGTATGACCATAATTTTTTTTTTGATTTCAACCTGATATGGGTCATTCTCATGAAAAATGTCATGGGATTAATTTTTTTTTGTTTATTATAAGATAGGAGATACATTCATTCATGATACCATGATCAAAATCTCTCATCTTGATTATGTTAATGATTCTCAAAAGAAACAATATTTCAAATCTTCTTTCAATAACAATAAAAAAAAATTCTCTACATCCAACCTTAAAAAATCAAACAAAGATATTTATGGGATTTATGCTAACTATGATCAATACTATACCAATTCCAAATACATGAATACAAATGAAGTCAATTATTGATTCAAAACCACCCACAAAGATCCTATCACCAAACCAAATAAACCATCATTAAAAGAGCAAATTCTCAAAGACACTACTACCACTAAACTACCTTAAAACATAATGAACTTCCAAATATCTCTATTCCTACTAAAAATATTTTACCTTCCAAGCCTCGTGATGGTTCTTCCTCTTCAAAAATCATTGGAATTTGTTATAAGAGCTTGACTATATGCCTTACAAAATTACTCTCATTGAGTTAGTTTTCACTTCTCCCTATCATCATAAATTCCTAATGTAAAAACTAAAATAAATTGAAGAACCATATTCCCTCGAAGTGAAATAACCTTCTCATGAGCCCTCACTAATAAAATTTTATACCATTTAAAATGTATGTCCTTATTAAAAACCTTTCATAGAGTTCCTTAAATAATACATAATCAATGATGAAATTCTCTTTCAATCTGATGACCCACCTATATTTATTAAAATATCTATTAATAAAACCCTTATTCATAAATTATTAGTAGATTAAGGGTCGATAATTAATGTGACATATTTTTGGGTCATTCAAAAGCTTGGGAATAATAAAGATCATCTCAAGAAAACTCCTCTAAAATGTCATGGATTTGACAAGACCAATCTAAACCTGTTTGGTTTTATTTAGATCCCTCTTACTATTGGACCCAAAACTATACATACCAAACTTATGGTTATTGACTTACCATTATCATATAATATATTCCTAGGTCTCCGATAGACACATTTCATAAGGGATATTGCCTTGTTTGGTATCCAATGTATCAATTTAATTCATAATGGAAAATTGTATAAACATGAGGCCGATCCTAACCCATGGAGTATTTATCTTCCTAATCCGAAATCTTAGTATCAAATTATAACTATTAAAAGAATTAATAGTAAACCTTTACCTAAATTCATCAATATGAATCCAAATTTATAGGTCACTCTTGTTGATTATGATGATGATGAGCCAAACTATTTATAAAACACATGCAATAATACCAAGCTACCTCAAATTTTAAAGTGGCTCCTCCTTCCATGTTACTTCTTGATTGTATCATCCCTCTCATTGATGAGATCATTTATTTCCATCCTCCATTTAAATAATATGAAGCATATTATATATAATATGATTTCACTTGAAATGAATATGGAGTGGCAAAGTTATTTCAAGGCCCTTTAATCATGTCAACTCATAAATTTAATGATCTAGGCATATCACCTTCTAATGCTCTCTTAGAGAAAAAAACATGTAATATCTCTCCCACCTATGATGATAACTACATTATGGCCCAAGCTCAATCATGAAACTTGAATATTTAACACTACTTACAAACCTTAGCTAAAATCTATGATTGTAGCTGAGATGTTCATACTGTTTCCATGAATATTGAGTTTGAACTTGAAGGTTGTATACCTCTCGATAATTATCTACTTCTTGATTCTCCTTAGGTTGAACAAATATTTTATCTCATAAATTTATAAATTCCAAAACCTCCTATACCTCCTATCACACTAGTCACTCTACAAAATTCCATCCCTACCAACTATTCTAAAGAAATGCCTATTATCAATCCAATTGAATCCAATCAACCTGCATATTTTAACCTACTCTTGAGATCACCCTTGATGCCAAGGCAATATATGTATGCCATATACATTATAAATACATTATAAATTGTATTAAAATCATTTATCTTAAAGTATACATGGAATATTATGGACCTTTACCTATGTTACCTAGTGAGAAAGCCATACTTGAGCTGCTCCATGCCTCAGAACCTCAACTTCCTTGAAAACATCACAAAATTGGGAATTTAAAATGAAAGGGTCCTAATTTTAATAATTTCATTGTTTTCATAAATCCCAAAACCAATCCCATTTATTCTTTTTCCAATGTGACATATCATTTTCAAGTTGCAAACTCTATGCTTATCAAAGAAACCATGAGAATAGAATATGGTACACCCTCATGTCCTTAACTTATAATAGTTTTTCAAGAACTCATGTTGATAAAAAATTATAAATTTAGAGGATTATGTGATAAGTATTATGATAATTTTACTTGTTCATATGAGGACATGCCTAATATTGATCCTAGTATCATTGTGCACAACATAATCACATACCCAAATGCCAAACTTATTCAATAAAGATAACATAAATTTACACTCAAAGTTTCCACCCTATGTCATAAATAAATCATCAAATTATTATATGCATATTTTATTAAACCTATGAACTATGATAAATGGGTGTCAAACATTTTTTCCCATTCATAAAAAATCACTATGATTATTCACATATATATCGACTTACATAATCTCAACCTCACTTATCCCAAAGATAATTTTCCATTGACTTAAATAAATGTCATTGTATGTTATTCTTCTTGATTCAAAATTTTTTCATTCATGGATGGTTTTTTGGGATAAAATAAAATTCACATAGCCATTGAATACAAATAGAAGACAACTATCACTATAGAATGGGGTACCTATTACCATGTTAAGATGACCTTTAGCCTTAAAATTCCAAACATACCTATCAATAGGCTATGAACCACATTTTTCATGTTATTATATGTAATATTATGGAAATCTATGTATATGATCTCATTTATAAATAAAAAATTCACATAGCCCATCTCTCTAACCTAGCCATCATCTTTGATCGATTAATCAAGTAAAAAGTTAGACTCAAACCCTACAAGTGTGTCCTTGGCATTACATTTAGTAAACTTATAGGGTTACTAGTATATATTCATGGTATTAATGTTGATAATACTAAAATTAATGTTATATCTAACATTCCCATTCCTCACTTCATTATATACATTCATACTTATCTCATTAAGCTTGGGGCAATGCAATGATTCATCCCAAAAATGGCTTATTATATATATTCTATTAAGTCCCTTATTAATAAAGGTAGTGATTTAGAATGGACCGATCCTTGTCAAAATGCATTTAAAAACATGAAATAATCCTTTCTATATGGCCTACCCTTCAGCCACCTTCTAATGATCATCCTTTTATTTTGTACACTTCTTTTACACCTATATCAGTTGGGGGAAATATTTTCCCAATAAAATGATACCAGAAGATAATATGTTATTTATTATATTAGTCAAGGCCTCTTGATCATGAAAAACATTATACTAAAGTATAACATGATTTCATTGATATCTATTTTTTAGATAAAAATCTTTGACACTACATGATCTATCGAATAACTTATGTCATTATTTATTTTGAAGCACTTCATCACTTTTTATCCAAAACATTTCTATCTGGAGATAAAATTGGCATGTGGATGTTTCTCTTAATTTAATTTTACCTTTGTATCATAATTCAAAAATATGTCAAATGGAAAGTCTTTACTGACCAAATTGTATTGGCACCCATACTCACTACAAATCACCTTCAATTTAATCTCCCTAACAATAACATTCTCTATATTTAAGGTTTTAAGTAGGGTATATTAATATTACTTTCATAATGTCACTATTGATTTAGAGGCAAGTAAACAAGAAGATACCTATGTTATTACCGATACTACTAGATACAAAGTAGTTATTGAAGATATTTTTGAATTCACCATCAATTTTCATGAAGACACCTAGACCCTACACTTTGATATTGCCAAATATCTCCAAGGAGCTAGTGTAGGTTGTATTCTAACTAATCCTCATTTTAAAATTTATCTCTTTAGATTTCCATATAACCTTTGATGTTACTCATAACATGGTATAATATGAAGCATTAATATTAGGAATGAAAGAGACACTTAGATATTTCATATATATACACCTTGGGTGAATCCTAACTTATGTGTCTCCAAGTTAACAATAACTACCAATGTAAAAGTGAAATCATTATTGCTTATCATGAAATGGATACCACCCTCACCAAAGAGTTTGATTTTTTTGGTTATTTAACCCATTATAAGAGATAAAAACTCTATTTCTAACTCTCTTGATTCTTCAGCATCCCTATTTCATCTGCATCAAGTACTTAGTGAATTATAATTTCTTATTCAAATAAGAAAGTCATCTTCTGTCTAATCACATGATTCACTTATCAATCACATTGAGGTTGTCACCATTCAACAAAGCCCATGGTATAAAAACATTATTTAATTTTTTGAACACCAAACTTATCCTCCAAACATGGGTTTTCATAAAAATACTATAATTAAAAAATAAGATTTTAAATATGTCTTTAGATATAATACCATTTATTATCCTAACATAGAAGGTACCATCCTCCACTATGTAATTAAAGAAGAGGTCCCACCTCTCCCTGAACAAGAACATGGGGGAATTTGAGGTTGCCACTATAATGAACATGCTATGCCATATAAATGCCTATGTATGTGATACTTCAAGCCTAATTTAAAAGAAGATGCTATCGATTTTTCTAAAAAGTGTTTCCTTACCAACCCCATGACTATCTAATACATTCACCACACACTAAGATAAAAACTATGGAATCTCCTTGGCCATTTTTCATGTGGGGATTAGATCTCATCAGAAAACTACCTTAAACAAGATGGTCATGCTTTTATATAATTGCTACTAAATATTTCACCAAATTGGTAGAATCCATGCCTCTTAGTAATCTCATGGTAACCACTTTTTATAAATGTTTATCCTTAACCAAATCATTTTTCATTTTAGAGCTCCCCATATTATCATTTTTGATAATAGTGGCAATTTAAAAAATAAGGATGTAAAGAAATTATGTGCTAAATTTAAAATATCCCACAAATTATCCACACCTTACCATCCACAATATAATGACCAATCTGAGGCCCCTAATAGAATTCTCAATAAAATCATCCAAAATAGCATTCGATAAACCCACATAGATTGGGATATTTATTTATATCCCACACTTTGGGCCTATCATATAATATTTTTGCTACAATTAGGGTAACACCATTCTCACTAATATATGGTTCTGAGTCTATCTTACCATTAAAATTCAATCCTCCCTCTTTATGCATATCTATTCATGGTTTCATTCATGATTAATAACTACATGAATATCTCCTTCATGCTCTTGATTTTATCGATGAACAACGTGTAGCCACTCTTTAACATAACTACTAATACAAGGTTTTTATCACAAAATAAAATAATAATAAAGGTAAATTATGCACTTTTAATGTTGGTGATATAGTCCATAAGTTAGACTATACACATGATAAATAAGGAAAATATGCCCAAAAATGGTGGGACCCTTATTTTCCTATCACCTATCATCTCCAAACTATTGAAGGCCATATTTTCAAAGAGCCCACTAATGTGCAATTCTTGAGTAAATTTTTTTAAAAAATATTTCCCTTATCATCATACTTCTATATGTTACTCCAATAACACTTCTTTCAATATTTCTACATAGAACTCACCCTCTATATTAGTCTCTTTTTATACAAACCTTATTTCCTTCCCATGGTCCTTTAGTTTCTTTATCTCATGAGTTGAATTTTAATATCATGGATAGGACCCATTTTTCCTCATGAATTATTTTCACTTTCATATATTGACTTTTCATTTCAAATATGTTATTTTTCAATTCTTTGTTCACCTTCTTGGGTCTTTTTCTTGTGAGTTATAGTATAAGATCATGGATAGGACCAACCCTCCTCACAATACAATTTTATTTATTTATTTCACCCTCTTCGGTTTCTCTTTTATGATTTGTAGTGTAAGAACATGGATAGGACCAGGCTCTCATAAAATCATCATATTATTTCACAACATTCCTTTACTAAACCAAGTGTTATTTTTATAAAATGTTAATAAATGGTTACAAGTTTATGATCCCATATTATCAGCTTCATTTTTTGTTTCTTTGTATATAAAAAATTCACAACAAACTATGCAAACATGTTTTCATACACTTACAAGCATTCTTATGATAAGGAATAATACTTACCTATCATTTTATCCCTTCTCAATTTGTCACATTTTTTTTGTGATTTGAAGTAATTCAAATAATTTCATGTTCATTCCCCTTGATTTCCTTTCCTTTCATTCAACTTTGGATAAAATAAGGTCAAATTCAAGATAAAACTTTCATTTCACATGAATAAATAAGACTCTTATACACCATTCTCTCTAAGTTCTATTTCTTAGCAAACAAGTCCAAAGTTTTCAAATGATAGTCGTGTTTAGCAGCCATATTTGGTTATCTGAATTTAGATGGAGGAGGAATAGAAAAAACCATTAAAATTTAAAATCCAAATAATTTAAAATATAAGGTAATGAAAAAAATGCAACATATAAATCCAAAATTATAATCACACTAAAACACAAATTATTAACACATCTATATCAAATTGAAGCTCAAACTCCACATTTGCCCTCATGATAGAGTCAAGGTCCATTTGAGGTATAATAATATAATAGATTAGGATAGGATAATTAAATAAAATATATATTACTACCAAATTTCTCACATAGTTACCTAATATTTTCTATAGATCAATGACTCTATAAGGGGTCCTGAGGAATGGGGAACACATTATGGGAAAGTAGGTATATTTTAATTTTAATTCATATAGAATTCATAGGATGATATTCATATTTCATTTGATAACCCGAGATTTGTGTGTTTAAGAAAAGTTATTAATATTCCTTAATGCTAAATATCCACTTGTTTTTAGAAACCTAATCTAAGTGTCTTGACTTCAATAAAGAGTTTCTCTACCTTTTTTTCCTTCATTTCTCACACCTCCCATTTCATTTCCTCTTAATAGGTAAGTTTGATCCTAAATATATTACCCCACTTATATATTATTTATTATTCACCTCTTAAAACATTATAGCACTACTTTATTTTAGTTTTATCTATCCTTAGAATAAAATAACATGATTGCATGATTATGGATTATCTTATTTATACAATCACTTTACATTTCTAGAATTGCCTTGGTTTATTTATAAAACTTTTCTTTATTATTCCTTTTTTTGGACAATTGCATCCATTTATATGTTTTTTTTGTACTTCCCTTTTTATACAACTATGTTCATTTCTATTTTACCATAATTTTTCCATTATTGAGTGAGGTTGAATTATTAATTCTCCCTCACCAATGTTGTATTCACTTTTATGTACTTTTTATGTTGATGATTGTGTAATGATTGTTACTTCTCACTCATAAATTTAATTTTACCATTGCTTGACCATTTATATTTAAGTATTGTTATTGATTTAAAATTAATATTTGGATACCATTTTTTGTTTGTATCCTTAGTTTGAACTGATTTGTTTACCTTTCTCTTAAGGTTGACTTGTTTGAGATTTTTAGTTATTTAGTAGCCTTGAATTTTTAGTTACCTAATTTACTCTAAATTTTTGGATTACTCATTTGGTCCCAACTTATAATTTATCACCCCAAATTACCAAATTTTCAAGTAAATCATGCCTACATAGTTTAATTATCTTAGCTTTACTGCATTTGTTTATTTTTTTCTCTTTAGTTTTGTATCCTTAGGTTCATCCAAAGTAGTCTTTGCACCCTCCACAAACATAGCATAAAACCATCCAATGATGAAGGTAAGTCAAGGTACATATACATTACTTTTATTTTCAATTATTTCATTTCAATTTTTTAATTTTGGTTATATTATGCTCTAAAATAATTCAATTTATTTAGCTTCAGCATTATGTGTTGCTATTTTATTTTCTCAAACCACTATCCCATGTTGCACCTAAGTGATACATGATGAAATTTGAGTGGGTAATATGTATAAACATAATATTTTGAAAATTTATCAATTGTTGATGTTTTATCTCTTTCAATAATATGCTAAGTCTCAATCTCTATGAGTGCACACCTTAAAGGTTGTACTAGGAAAGGGGTGGGCAAACCATCGGTGCTTCGTAAGAATTTTTTCCCATATATCACCACTTAAAATCAACACAAAAAAATTCCTATAAACTTACCTAATATTTTACACCTCTATTACACACTCCTCAAGGTAATTAACTATCTTATTCAACCCATCTATAAGCTAATAACCATTTTTAATAATTATCAAAAAATTTAGCCTAGGCTGACCTTATGCTTAAATTATATTTACAGATTATCTATCACATAATGATTTTTATATAATTTGAATAACCTATTTGATCTATGGATTATCATGGTTGATTATCTGATTAACTATTTTCTCATTAAGCTTTATTTCATATGCTAATTATGGGACAACTATGTGTTGCTTAGTTTACAAGATTCATTTTGTATGAATTAGAAGTAATTTTATATTATGTTCATTGTGATCATGTTTGTTAATTATAAAATATTATTTTATGTATACAATTATGTTTCAGAGTAACTATGTTCATTGTTATGAGATGGATACATGACATATTAATCCCTTAGAGTGTGACAAAGGGAGAACATCATTAGAGAAGGTAACTTAGAATGAAACCATAAACCCATTCACACACCATAGTAGTATTTCATGTAGCCTGATTAATTAGTTGTATTATGCTTTATTTTATATTTGAATGACTGTTGTGATATTTTATGTTCTTAGATCATTTGATATGATTATGTGATTTCACTAATCTAGTTACTTTTGATGATCATGTTGATTTGTTTAAATTATTTCCCTAATTTTGTTGTTGTACATAGTTTATATTATAAGATGTAATTTATTGGTTGAATGATTAAATCCATATATGTTTTTACTTGCCTTACTACCTTATTGGTTATAGTTGTGTAGTATAATGATTTGATGTTAATTATGCATTACTATAAGTATAGATGGATTCTATTATTTTTATTTTCTCTATAGGACTAAGATAATAATAATTAGAAGATTAGTATTATAATATATGTATATCCTAATGTCAAAAAGATATCAATAACATTTTTATAAAATATCATTATATTTTATTTAATATTTGATAAAAGGTTTTATGTTTATAATATATTAGATAATGAATATATTGATTAAATGATCAAGGGAAATCATTGTGTTTTCAAAGTGTTTTAGTTGAATGGCATGATAACATTAAATAGTAGTTTTTTTAATACATATTTGTATTACCCATGCTATATAGTTGATATGTTAAATGATTGTTTACTAGTTGATAGTCATTTCATGGAAATATAATATCGACTAAGTCAAGGGTAGACATTGTATGGAGTAAACATTGGTTATTTCAGATTTTTGTTTAGTTAGTTTATAAATTTAATTATTGGAATTATGTTAAGTCAATGGCATGCATATTTTTAAAAGGATATAAAATGATTATTTTAATGGATTAAAGGAAGTTTCAAGATGATTAGGGTTTATAATAACTCATGAAATTTGGATTAACCATCATTATACAAAAATAATTATAAATTTTTGTTATGTCCTACATGATGGTGGACTGTAGCATAGTGTATTTTTGTTGAGCTATTTGTACATGCATATTTTTAGTCAGTTTAATTAGACATTAATGAAGGAGAAGGTGGTGGTGAGTAAGTTGATGGAGAATAATAAAATAAAGGATAAGGTGGGTTGTGAGCACAAAAAAACACATAAAATATAAAGAGTAGGAGAAAAAAAGAGAAGGTGTGAATAAGTAAAGGAAAAAGAGTAATTTAGCTTCTTTGGCATTCAAATATTCACAGATTGGTTTTCTACTTAAATTCCTATGTGTGTAATGTTTGATGGGTTTTGGAATTGAAATTTTTATAGGGTTTTTCATTTGCTTAAATGCTAGGAATATTTATAAGATCTATATTTAGGGCCTTGTGGAAGGCTCAACCTCCATAGAACCCTACATCCAACCCAGGTTAACCTAAGGGATTTCGATAGGGTTGTAGGAATTTCCATGGTTATTTTGGATTTAATTAAGCTCTATCTTAATCACTTTTCAATTAAAAAATATTTATTACACTATACAATGAATATTTATTTATAGGTATATATGATGTGGCTCAAGCTAGTTTGTTGTTGAACTAGTTATGATATATATTTATTAAGGTATTTAGAAATATAGATTGAAATTTTGGACTATATGTGGACTCAACTGTGTGTAAACCTATTTAGAGTTTTGGGTTTAAAAGTATGGGTTCTTTATAAAAAATGGACTATGTAGTAAACACACACAAATATGTGTGAGTGTACTCAGATTGAACTGAATATATATATATATATATATATATAGTGTGTGTGTGTGTGTGTGTGTGTGTGTGTGTGTGTGTGTGTGTGTGTGTGTGCGTGCATGCGTGCGTGCGTGTGCATGTGTGTGTGTGTGTGTGTGTGTGTGTGTGTGTGTGTGTGTGTGTGTGTGTGTGTGTGTGTGTGTGTGTGTGTGTGTGTGTGTGTGTGTGTGTGTGTGTGTGTGTATTTATACACACACTAGTATTTTAGAAACATAGGGCTTTTGAAGGTAACTATTTGTATGACCAACTATAGGATGCCTACATAAATAAACTCAAAGTGATGGTTTTGAATGGATTTCTGATTCTTAGATTTTGAAAATGAATTTTGTTCATTTTAAATTAGACCATAATATATATACCTAGGATATTTATTATGGCCTTAAATTGATTTTTTTCCAAATCTATTTATAAGTAATATGTAGGATACAAGATTCACGATAGAGTCAAACATATATATATATATATATATATATATATATATATATATATATATGTTTGACTCTATCGTGAATCTTGTATCCTACATATTACTTATAAATAGATTTGGAAAAAAATCAATTTAAGGCCATAATAAATATCCTAGGTACATGTAGGTAAATGAGCAAACTATTATTGTGCACTATGTCATATGAATAGATATATACACAAGAGATAAATACTAATATGGATGGGTTAATATTTTAGTTAAATTTGTTATATATTTGAACTACATAATGCTTATCTTGACTATGTATTTCTACAACATATTTGGTTTAGTCTATGATATATGTATATACATATATATATCTTGACTGTGTGTGTGTGTGTGTGTATAAATAGTTAAGTGTATGTATTTGATCATATGATTTTATTTAAATTTAAATTTAAATAGATTCAAATTTTTTATTTGATTAAAAGGATTTAGTATAAATTGTTGGTTGTGTGTATAGTGCAAATAACATGAAATTATCTATATTTATAGTTATAAAAGTATACGAGATTTATCCAGTTTGTAAAAAGGTTATGGGGCTTTTATTTTTGATGTATACTTAAGAGTATAAAATATAATCTAAGATAAATGACAATGGATTCCATATTATAGTATATTGTATACAATGAATTATTTATATTGTATTAAATTTGTACTTGTGAATTCTAAAAATATACATATAAATGGTATTAGTTAAACATTGATTGACTATGTATTCAATTTTAAAATGTTTAAATATATAGTTATGTTATGTTAACAAGTGTGAAAGTGGGTAATTACATATATATTAATATTGATTAAAGAATTAAAATAATGTATTTATGAGTTTAAATATAGAGCATATGAATATGCTTTTGACTGGATTTTGTTTTATAAGTAGAATATGAACAAATATATAAGTCTATGTTATAATGATTATTTCATGGATGAATTATCATTATAAGTTACTTTGTGATTTGAGTAACTTGTAGTTTTTGACATGATCATTACCTAGATGGTATGTTATATTGAGGAATGTTTTTTATTCTATTTATTATTTTATAATAAACTAGATGTTATGGATTCATTATATTTCATTTGAGGGACTAAATGAATATATTTGATATTTTCTTATTTGGCATATTTTTATTAGTTAAAGGGAAATATTTTAAATGAAACTATTTGTTTTTATATTTGTATATATTTTTACCAAATATCGCATTCATGAACCTAAATAAGTAGAGGATGGATTCTAATGGCTTAATTAGTGCCATCAATTCAAGATGAGGTGTAATCCGATTGAGTGGTGTGTATGAATTTGACTGATCCTATACATCATTAATTATTAGAAACTTTGGCCAAAGTAAGGTTTTAATTAAACATTATCATTTCATATGTTGATATAGTTCTTATTTTTCTATGATATCATATTTGAAAGTATTTATTTATGCTACACATAATATTTTAGATATCTTCAACACATGGATTCCAGTTTGTTACTCTGGACTCCTACACTGTCATTATCTACCCATCTATGAAGGGAGGGTCATTCCCTTATTTGGGAAATAGTGTGGGAAATAAATGGTTTATGGCTAGTATGAAAAAGTGTTTAGATGATTCTCTCCCTCCTAGGTGGAGTACTCTACTAGGGACTACACTTGAGATTATAGATTGGTACTTGAGTCATGAAGACTCCATTATTTGGAGATTTGTATCATGTTTTAATATTTGATATATTATTATATATTGATAAAAATTATAACATTTATACAATATACGTATACAATTGTATTTGTAATATTATATCAATTGTGGCTAAATTTATACTATTTCATTTATGAATTGATGCATTATTTATTTATTATTCATCATTGTTCATGATTATTATATTTATTCATGGTGATCCTTAACTAAGTAGATTAGTTATAAACCTATTGGTTAAATAAATTAATGTAGTTAGTTAAATATAAAAAATTAGATATATCATGGTGAAATACATATGATGAATATGTGTAATTAGTTTTAAAAATTACTATATTTTGGTAAAACCCAATGGGGTTATTACATTGTGGTAGTAGAGTTGAGGCTCAAAATCTAAGACTTAGTGTGTCCACTTATGTAAACTTATTCTCTTGATAAGTAGGAATAAAAATGGTGTGTACTAGACCAGGAAGTGAGGGTACTTATACTACTGAACCCATTTTTGATCCAAATTAGTTTGCCACTAAACAAGATGCAAAGTTAAATCAAGAGACTAGGGATAAAATTATGGCACTAGAATAAGAAGTGCATGTCCATAAAGAGGAGAATGATAATGAATAACCTTAAGACCATGTTGATGATTAGGAACATATTCAGGAGTAGATACATGAGGAATTACCATAGGATGTGAGATCTTGAGTAGCTATAGAGTTAACACGTGACATGAAAAAGGTAAATCTGCCCAAGTTAAATGGAATTATACTAGGAGATGGAGCTAAAGTGTGGCTGATATAAATGGAGAAGTATTTTGAGATTAAAAAATATTTTAAACTCATGAAATTATTCTGGGGAGCTTATTATCTTATTGGTCAAGTATAAACTTGGTCAGAAAAGAACAAGCTTGATGTAAACCCAGAATCAACCACTACCAGTTGGGAACAGTTTGTGACACTATTAAGGTCAAAATAGATTTCACATCTATAATTTGATCAAAATTTTATGGATTTTAAGAATATTAAGCAAGGGGATTTATTAGTGAATTATTACTAAGATTAATTCACCAAGCTTGTTAAGTATGTACCTCAATATCAAGTGGATGAGAGGTTTAAAATCAATAAATTTATCATGGGATTAAAACCCTAAATTAGTTTTGAATTAGATGTGCATGGTCCATCTACCATGGATCAGGTGTTGAGAAGGTGGTTAAGTAAGAATAAAAATTGAAATCTCTTTTCCAGACTAGAGGTAAGTTAAAAAATAAGTTTGGAAGTTACAAAATAGATTTCAAAAAGAAGAACTAGAAGTAAAGGAGTGGAGATTCCAAGGGTTAGTTCAAGAATCAAAACACTAATTTCAATAGTGTTTCAAGGAACAAGAAACCTAATAATGGTTTAAGGGTGGTTTTAGGGGAAATCAATAATATGAGAAGAAAGGACTAGTTGTAGTTTGCTTAATATGTGAAGGTGACCATTTTGCTCAAGAATGTCCTCAAAACAAGTCAAAGAAAAAGGGTTCAACTTCTCAATAAGGTAAATTTCAGTAATGGATTCATACAACTATTGATAATAATTAGGTTGAGTATCAATATTCTCCTATAGAACTGTTAGGTTTTTTTTTTATCATCTAGTTTCTATTTTGATTGACATGGGAGATAAAAAATGTTTAATTGCTCTTAAAATTATTAGTAAATATCTATAAAGGATGGAGTTACAAAAAATGCATGGTCAATACAATATGGGAATGAGTCAAAGGTCAAAGTTGACAAGTGTTTATCAAAGTTGAGATTAGGCCACTTGAGTTTGCTATAGTATATCTTTTTGCATCACCATTAGGATCATATGATGTAATCCTAGGATTTGATTGTATTATGAATCATAAAGCCAAGGTTGACTATTTTTTGAGTAAAGTTGAATGTCAAAATGATTTTAGAAATCATACACAACTTTAGGGTGAGAAAAAGGAGTTGAAGCTAAGGTATATTTATGAAATTCAATTCAAGAAAGATCAAAGGAAGGGATGTCAAGCATTTATCATTAATATAAATGAGATGGAAGAATATAAGGAACTATCCATTAAAGATTATCCTTTTCTAAGAAAATTTCAATACGTGTTTCTAAGAGAAGTACCAGGATTTACACCTAACTGAGAATTTCATTTCTCAATTGATATTATACTCGGATTACAACCAAAGTTTAAAGCACCATACAAAATGACAAACACTAAATTGGTTAAGTTAAAGGGACAAATTTAGGATTTTCTATTGAAAGGGAAGATTCAACCATGTGTGTCATCATGGGGTGGACCAATTACCTTCATCAAGAATAAGGATTCTACTCTTTGCTTGTGTATAGATTATAAGATGTTTAATAAAGTAACAATCAATAGAAAATATTAATTGTCATGCATTAATGATCTATTTGATCAAATATGAGGAGAAATAGTATTTTCTAAGATTGATATTTGATCAAGGTCTCATTATTTTAGGATTTGAGAAGAGGATATTTTGAAAATAGGATTCCAAATTTGATATGGGCACTACGAGTTCATAGTATTACCATTTGGATTGACAAATGATCTAGAAACATTTATGAATCTTATAAACATTGTGTTCAAAGATTAAATAGATCATTTTGTTTTAGTCTTTATACATTAAATATTTATTTATTCCAAGGATGAAGAAGAATACTTGCATCATCTAGAGTTAGATTTATAATGTTTATGAAGGCACAAGTTGTATGTCAAGTTATCCAATGTGTATTTTTCAAAAATAAATTGTAGTATTTAGGACATCTTATCTTTACAGATGGTATTTTAGTAGATCCAACAAAGATAAGATCCATAATGGAGTGGTTATCACCAAATAATGTGCACGAGGTAAGGATTTCATGGGATTAGTAGGCTATTATAATAAATTCATTTTGAATTTATTTAAGATAGTTAATCTAATAACCTCTCTTTAGTGGAAGAATTAGAGTTTCATCTTGTCAGATAAGTGTGAGGTAGCCTTTAAGGAACTCAAAAAGAGGCTTTTTTCAGTACTAGTGCCAAGAGTTCTTAATCCTAATGGTTAATTCTCAGTGATAGCTAATGAATATGTAAATGAACTTATAGGGGTTATTATGTAGGATGGCTCAGTGATAGCTTATGCATATAGGAAACTGAATTCATATGAGGTAAATTATGCCCCTTATGACTTAAAACTTGAAGCAATTATACATGCTTCACAATTTTAACGACATTATCTATTGAGGAAACTATTTGAGCTCAAGACTAATAACTTAGGACTCAAGTACATCTTCACCCAATCGAACATGAATGTTTATTAAAGATGATGGTTAGAGTTATAGTTTGATTATGATTGTTATATTAATTATATCAAAGGCAAGGAGAACAAAATATTTAATACTCTAAGTCATAGAAGGTACATAGTAGTCATGGTTACTATTAGGATTAATTTTTGAGATTAATTTATGAAATTATTTCTAGGAAATAAATTCCATGATTAGGATAGGAAAGTATTATTTGAGAGTACTCATAATCTTATTATAAAGGATTCAAGATACATAATTATGGTCTTTTATGGTACAATGGTATGATGTTTATGGCTAATAGAGAGAATCTAAGGATCATAGTGTTAAAAGAATTGCACAATACCCCATATTTAGGACATCTAAGAGTAACCACGATCATGGTTGACCTCACACCACTCTATTTATAGAAATGAATCAAGAGAGATGTAGTGGATTTTGTCTCTCATTTTCAATAATTTCAAAATGTGAAATATGAACATGTGCATCCAAATAGATTTCTATATCTACACGATATATCAAAATGTAAGTGGTAGGTGATTAGTATGGAATTCATCCAAGGGTTGACATTATCATGAAGCTAACATGACATGATCTTAGTTGTAGTTGATAAAATAACCAAGGTAGCCCACCTCATACCAAGAAACTTGATAGATTATTCACCTATGCTTGAGAAGAGATTCATTAAATAAGTGTATCAATTGCATGGTTTCTAGAGAATATCATTTCAAATTAATATCTAAGGATGACTTCTAGATTTTGGTTAACTCTAAATTTATCTCTGTGTATGTAGTTAAACTTCAACACTAATTATCACCCATAAACTAATGGATAAATAGAGCAAGTTAACTAGGTTTCAATAGATATCCTTCATATGTATTACATAGATCAACAATACATGTGGGAGGAGTACCTTCCATTGGTTGAGTTTGCTTACAAAAAATCATACAAATAAAGGTTTGAATTTGGCTCCATTTGAGACATTATATGGAAGGAGATGTAGAACAAAAAATAGTTGGTATAAGATAGAAGATAGGGTAGTATTTGGACCAGAGATGCTTTAGATTTGGAAGGCTAAGTCAAGACAATCAAGCAAAGGCTAGCCAAGGCTAATGATAGACATAAAAGTTATGTTGATTTGAAGAGAACAACTAGGAAATTTTTTATTAGTGATAAAGTGTTTATGTGGGTTAATATTTATAAAAACTTAATTAAATTTGGGAAGTTGGTAAAAATTTGACTGAGATATGTGGGACCATTAGATGTTTTGAAATTGGTTAATCCTATAGCATATAGGCTTGCATTGCCATCAACTCTAGCTTTTTTGTAAAATGTCTGTCATGTGTCATATCTTAAAAAGTATGTTGTTGATCCCTAACATGTGTTAGATTAGAATTATTTGTAGGTTCTATAGATTAGGGTGGTCATGGTAAAACCAATCAAAATAATTGACACATGTAAATTCAGATTACGTAATAGAGAAATGTCATAGTGCAAGGTCTAGTAGGACTAATATTTTAAGATAATGCCACTTAGGACTATGATGAGTTTTATAGGATATTTCCACATTTTTTTGCTTTATTTTATTTCTACATATTACATTATTTTATGCTAATTAATGTTTTAAATTAAAAACATATATTTGAAATAATGTCATCGAGATGATGACTAGATTTAGGGGGAAGGATGCCACGTCTTGATTTATCTCTAAGATAAATAACCTATTTGATCCATGGTTATCATGGTTGATTATTTGATTAACCATTATTTTATTAATATTAATTTCATATGTTGATTATGGGACAATTATGTGATCTGAGCAACATTCATTGCGATAATTCAGGTGATGGTTCTACCCTAATTGGTGGTAGGACTTCCAGGAGCCATAACTTTTATACAATATCTCTAATCTACTCACCATTTGAACCATTTGAAAGATAAGAATGAAGAGAAAGAAATGATATGAACTAAGCTCCTCCTGATATATTTTTACCCCCTAAAACCCAATGGAAGTGCCCCAAATTTCAATTTTAGTAGTAATCTAAAAATAGTAAGTTTGGGGCACTTACATTGGGTTTTGGGGGGGGTAAAAATCCATCAATTGAATATTAATGAAATATCTTCACATTCTCATAATTATTATATTTCCAATGGTTTAAATGGTGAGTCAATTGGAGTTATGGTGCAAAAGTTATGGCTCCCAGAAGTCCTGCCACCGACTGGGGTAGAACCATCGCCCGAATTGTTACCTAAAATGTTGCCCGGATCATTATGTCTCATTTAATTTATATTATTAGTTTGATATGAGTTAGATGTAGTTGTATATTCTCTACATTGTGATAATTTTTTTAGTTATAAACATTATTTTATGAATATAATGATGTTCTAGACTAACTACCTTGATTGTTGTGAGGTGGATGTAGGATAGATTCTTCACTCAAAGCGTGATGGAGGGAAAGCATCATAAGAGAGGGTGGTTTAGATGGATACATTGGGGGATGATATATAATTAACCCAAAAATCCATGCACACACCACAATAGTATTTCATGTTGTGTTAATTATTTGATAAATAGTTGTAGTATCCTTTATTTTCTATTTGAATGACTATTGACATCTTTCATGTTCTTAGATAATTTTATATGATTACATGATTTCAAAAATATATTTTATATTGATGATCATGTTGATTTATTTGATTGATTTCATTAATTATGTGGTAGTACATAGTTTATCTTGTATGGTGTAATTGCTTGGTTTAATGATTATTTTAATGGGGTAAAGGAAGTTTCAATATTGTTAGGGTTCATAATCGCTCATTAACTTCAAGTTAACCATCATTATACAAAAATCATAATGTAATTTTATTATGGCCTGCATGGTGGAAAATTGTAGCATAGTGGAGTTTTATTGACTTATTTATGCATGCATACTTTCAGTCAATTTAATCGATTGTTGATGGAGGATAAGGTGGCGTTGAGTAAGTTTATGGATAAGAATAAAACAAAGGAGAACATGGATAGTGAGCGTAATATGACACACAAAATACTTAGAGTAGGAGATAGGATGAGAAGAAGGTGTGAATGAGTAAAGGAAAAAGAGTAATTTAGCTTCCTTAGAATTCATATACTCGCAGGTTGGTTTTGTCTTAAATTATTATTTGTGTAATGTTTGATGGGTTTTGGAATTGAAATTGTTATAGGGTTTTTAATTTGATTAAATGTTATGAAAAATTATAAGGTTTGTATGTAAGGCCCTATGGAAGGCTCAAGCTTCATAAAACCCTACATATTACCCAGGGTAACCTCAGGGAATTAGGTAAGGTTGTAAGAATTGCCATCATTATTTTGGCTTTAATTAAGCTTTGTCTTAAACCCCTTTTCAATTATAAAATATCTATTACACTATCATATTCATATTTTTTAAGGGTATATATGATTTGGTTTAAGTTAGTTTGTTGTCAAACTAGTTATGATATATATTCATTAATGTATTTATAAATATAAATTAAAATTTTAAATTGTATGTGGACTCGACTGTGTGTAAACCTATTTGTATTTTTGGTTTTAAAATTATGGTTTATTTATACAAAATGGACTGTGTATTATATACATAGATATATTTATATATGTATATACTTTGATTGAAGAGATTATATATATATATATATATATATATATATATATATATGTATATATATATATATATGTATATATGTATATATATATATGTATATATGTTTATATATATGTATATATGTATATATATATGTATATATGTATATATATATATGTATATATGTATATATATTATATATATATATGTATGTATGTATGTATGTATGTATATGTAGTATGTATGTGTATGTATTTGTACACACACACACACACACACACACACACATTTTCAGTCAATTTAATTAACCATTAATGGAGGGGAAGGTGGTGGAGAGTAAGTTTATGGATACAAATAAAACAAAGGAGAAGGTGGATAGTGAGCACAAGATGACACACACCATACATAGAGTAGGAGATAGGATGAGAAGAAGGTGTGAATGAGTAAAGGAAAAATAGTAATTCAGCTTCCTTAGCATTCATATACTCATAGGTTGGTTTTATCTTAAAATCTTATGTGTGTAATGTTTGATGGGTTTTGGAATTGAAATTTTTATAGGGGTTTTCATTTGATTAAATGTTATGAAAAATTATAAGGGTTGTATGTAAGGCCCGATGGAAGGATCATACTTCATAGAACCCTACATTCAACCCAGGGTAACCTGAGGGAATTAGGCAAGGTTATAAGAATTACCATCATTATTTTGGCTTTAATTAAGCGTTATCTTAAACCCATTTTCAATTATGAAATCTTTGTTACACTATGAAATTCATATTTGTTAATGGGTATATATGATTTGGTTTAAGCTAGTTTGTTGTCAAACCAGTTATAATATATATTCATTAAGGTATTTAGAAATATAAATTGAAAATTTAGACTGTATGTGGACTTGACTGTGTGTAAACCTATTTGTATTTTTGGTTTTAATATATATATATATATCTATATATATGTATGTATGTATTTATGTATGTATATATATTTGTATATATACATATATGTATATATATATATACATATATATATATACACATATATATACATACATATATATATGTATACATATATATATATATGTATATATATGTATATGTATATATATATATATATATATATATATATATACATATATATATATATATATATGTATGTATGTATGTATGTATCTATGTATCTAATATACATACATACATGTTTGTGTGTGTGTGTGTGTGTGTGTGTGTGTGTGTGTGTGTGTGTGTGTGTGTGTGTGTGTGTGTGTGTGTGTGTGTGTGTGTGTCTGTAATGTATGTACACACACACACACACACACACACACACACACACACACACACATTTAGTAAATTTAATTGATTGTTAATGGAGGAGAAGGTGGTAGTGAGTAAGTTTATCGAGAGGAATAAAACATAGGAGAAGGTGGATATTCAAAACAAGATGACACACAACATACATAGAGTAGGAGATAGAATGAGAAGAAGGTGTGAACAAATTATGGAAAAGGAATAATTCGGCTTCCTTAGCATTCATATAATCATAGGTTGGTTTTGTCTAAAATTATTATGTGTGTAATGTTTGATGGGTTTTGGAATTAAAATTGTTATAGGGTTTTTAATTTGATTAAATTTTATGAAAAATTATAAGGGTTGTATGTAGGGCCCTGTGGAAGGCTTAGCCTCCATAGAACCCTACATCTAACCAAGGGTAACCTAAGAGAATTAGGTAAGGTTGTAGGAATTGCCATCATTATTTTATCTTTAATTAAGCTTTGTCTTAAACCCCTTTTCAATTATAAAATCATTTTTACACTATAAAATTCATATTTTTTAATGGTTATATATGATTTGGTTTAAGAGAGTTTTTTGTCAAACCAGTTATGATATATATTCATTAAGGTATTTAGAAATATAAATTGAAATTTTAGACTATATGTGGAATTGACTGTGTGTAAACCTATTTATATTTTTGGTTTTAAAATTATGGTTTCTTTATACAAAATAGACTGTGTATTATATATATATATATATATATATATATATATATATATATGTATGTATGTATGTATGTATGTATGTATGTATGTACTTAGACTGAATTGATAATATCTACACACACACACACACACACACACACATACACACACAATTTTTTTTGAAACCTAGGAATTTTGAAGGTAACTATGTGTATAACTAGCTATAGGATGCCTATATAAATAAACCTAAGGTGTTGGTTTTGAATGGATTTCTAATGATATGGTTTTGAAAATGATTTTTTTTTTTAAATTTTAAACCAGACCATAGTATATATATGTTTGAATCTATTGTAAATGTTTTAACCTACATATTACTTATAAATGGATTTGGAAAAAAATCTATTTAAGGCAATAATAGATAGCCTAGGTATAGGTAGGTAAATGAAAGAGCCATTATTGTGCACTTAGTTATATGCATAAATATATACATAATAGATGACTATTGATATGGTTGGGTTAATATTTCAATTGAATTTATTGTATATTTGAGCTATGTAAATGTTTATCTTGACTATGCATTATTAAAGTATATTAAATTCACTCTATGATTTGAATAAAATTATTCACATTTGATAAAAGGGTTTTCTTATGCATTTATGTGTGTGTGTTGTGTGCACGTGTGCATGCGTATGCACATAAAATAATTTACATGGCCAAAATTGAGTTTTTATATTAGAAAATCTAAGTTGGGTATAGATGACTGAGTGAATGTATTTGATTGTATGCTTTTAATTTAAATATAAATCTAAATATATTGAAATGTTGTATTTGATTAAAAAGATTTAGTATAAATTGTTGATAGTGTGTATAGTATGAATCCCATGAAATTGTGTATGTTTATAGTTATACAAGTATATGGGATTTATTTAGTTCAGAAAAGGGTGATGAGGTTTTTGTTTATTAGTTGGATGTATACTTAGAGTATATAAAATACTCTAAGACAAATGATAGTTGATGTCATATTAGAGAATACTATATACAATAAAGTATTTATAATGTGTTAAATCTATACTTGTGAATTATAAAAATATACATATAAATGGTATAAGTTAAATGTTGATTGACTATGTATTCAATCCAAAAAAATTTATACCATTTATGTACACACACACACACACACACACACACACACGTATATAACTATGTTATGTTAACAAGTGTGAAAGTGGGTACTTTCATAAATATTAATGTTGATTAAATAATTAAAATAATGTTTTTATGAGTTTAAATAAAGAGCATAGTAATATGTTTTGGAATGGTTTTTGTTTTATATGTGGAATATGAAAAAATATATATGTGTTATAATGATTATTTCAGGGATGAAATAGAATTATAAGTTATCTTGTGATTTGGGTAGCTGGTAGTTTTTTATACGATCATTACACAAATGGTATGTTATATTGAGGATTTTTTTATTATATTTATTATTTTTTAATAAACTAGATGTTTTAGATTCATTGTATTTCATTTGATAGGCTAAATGAACGTATTTGATATTCTTGTACTTAGCATATTTTTATTAGATAAAGGGAAATATTTTGAATGAGTCTATTCATTTTTCTATTTTTACCAAATATTTCATTCATGAACCTAAATAAGTAGTGGATAGATTCCACTAGCTTAAATTCCACCATCAATGCAAGATGAGGTGTAATTCGATTGAGTGATGTGTATGGATTTGACAGATCTTAGAGATCGTTAATTATTTTAAAAATTGGCCAAAGTAATGTTTTAATCAAGCATTGTCATTTCATATATTGATATATTTTTCCTATTTATATGATATCATATTAGAATAAAATTATTTATGGTACACATTATGTATTAAATATCTTCAACAAATGGGTTTCGGTTTGTTACTATGGAATCCCACACCATCATTATCTACCCATCCATGAAGGGAGAGCCATTGTCTTATTTAGGAGATAGTGTGGGTGATCTATGGTGTATGTTTGGTGTGGAAAAATGATCGGATGATGATCTCCCTCCTAGATGGATTACTATATTGGGAACTACACTTTAGATTATAGATCAATACTTGAGTCATGGATACTCTGCTTTGTGGAGCTTTGTATCATGTTTTAATATTTGAGATAATATTATGTATTTCTAAAAAATGTAACATTTATAAATTATACTTATACAATAATAGCTATAATGTTACATTAACTATGTCTAAATTTTTACTATTTAATTTATGAATTGATGTAGTATTTATTTCTTATTCATCATTTTTCATGATTGTTATATTTGTTCATGGTTATCCTTAGTTAAGTGGATTAGTTATAAACCTATTGGTTAACTAAATTAATGTAGTTAGTTAAATACCACAAATTAGATTTCTCATGGTGAAATATATATGATGAATATGTGTAATTGGTAAAAAAATTATTATATTTTAGTAAAACCTAGTGGGGTTATTACATTGTGGTAGCAGAGTTAAGGCTCAAAATCTAAGACTTAGTGTGTCCACTAATACAAACTTATTCTCTTGATAAAAATGAATAATAATGGTGTCTAATAGACTAGGAGGTGAGGTTACTTCTAATACCAAACCACCTTTTGATCCAAATTAGGTTGTCACTGAGAAAGATATAAATTTGAACCTAACCCATGTAAGAGACCAGGGATAAAATTATGGCCCTAGAATAAGAAGTGCATGTCTATGAAGAGGAGAATGCTCATGAAGAAACTTAAGAGAATCTTGATGATTATGACCATCTTTAAGAGTAGAGGAATGAGGAAGTGCCATAGGATGTGAGACCTTGAGTACCCGTAGAGTTGGCATGTGACATGAAAAAGGTAAATCCACCAAAGTTCAATGGAATTATAGTAGGAGATGGAGCTGAAGTGTGGCTAATAGAAATGGAGAAGTATTTTGAGATTCTTAATTATTTTGAAGTCATTAAAGTATTCTAGGGATCTTATTATATTGTTGGTGAAGTAAAAACTTGATGGGAAAATAAAAAGCTTGATGTGTACCCAGACTCAACCACCACTAGTTAGGAATAGTTTATGACACTGTTTAGGTCAAAATGGCTTTCATAGCTATACTTAGATCAAAATTTTATGGATTTTTAGAATATTAAGCAAGGGGCTTTATTAGAGAAGTATTAATATGATTAATTCACCAATATTATTAAGTATGTACCTCAATATCAGGTGGATGAAAGGTTCAAAATCAAGAAAGCTATCATGTGAATTAAAACCCCAAATTAGTTATGAAGTAGATGTGCATTGTCTATCTACCATGGATCAGGTGTTTGATAAGGTGGTTAAGAAAGAATAAAAATTAAAATATATTTCCAAAATCATAGATAAGTTAAAAAATAAGTTTGGTAGTTCCAAAATAGATTTCAAAAAAAATTGGAAGCAAAGGAGTGGAGATTCCAAAGGTCAGTTCAAGAATCAGAACACCAAGTTCAATAGTGGCTTAGGGAATAAGAAACCTGGTAATGGTTTTAATAGAAATTTTATGGGAAACCAATAATATAATAAGAAAGGACCAGTTGTAATTTAATTCATATGTGGAGGTTACAATTTTTCTTGAGAATGTCCTCAGGGCAAGTTAAATAACAAGGGTTTTACTTCTCAGCAAGGTACGTTCAAGTATTGAATTCAGATAACTATTTACAATCATTAGGCTGAGTATCAATATTCTCCCATAGAGTTTTTAGGTATTTTTTTTGATCATATAGTTTATATTTTTATTGACATAGGAGATACAAAATGTTTCTTCTCTTAGAATTATTAGTAAGTTGTCTAGAAAGGATGGAGTTATGGCAAATGCATGGTCAGCAAAATATGAGAATGAGTCAAAGGTCAAAGTTGACAAGTTTTTAGTCAAAGATGAGATTAGTTTCCCTGAGTTCACTATAGTATATATTTTTATAGGACCATTTGGCTCATATGATGTGATCCTAGGATTCAATTGTATTATAAAGCCTAAATCCAAGGTTGACTATTTTTTGAATAAGGTTGAGTGTCAAGATGATTTTGAAAAGTAGACACAACTTCAAGGTGAGAAAAAAGAGTTGAAGCTAAGGCATATTTCTATAATTCAACTCAAGAAAGATAAAAGGAAGGGATGTCAAGAATTTATCATTAAGATAAATGAGATGGAAGAATCTAAGGAACTATCCATTGAATATTATCCTTTTTCTAAGAAAATTTCATGATGTGTTCACAATAGAAGTTCCTAGATTTCCACCTAAACCATGAATTTAATTTCTTAATTGATATCATACCTAGATTAAAACCAAAGTCTAAATCACTTTAAAAAATGACAAACAATAAATTGGTTGATTTAAAGGCATAAATTTAAATTTGTTGTCAAAATGGATGATTCCACCACATGTGTCACCATGGGTGCACCAATTAACTTCAACAAGAATAAAGATGCCACTTTTTTCCTATGTATAGATTATAGGATGTTTAATAATGCAATGATCAATAACATGTACCTATTTCCATGCATTGATGATCTCTTTGATCAAATATGAGGAGAAATAGTCTATTTTAAGATTGATGTTAGATCAAGGTATCATGAGTTTAGGATCTATAGAAGAGGATATTTTGAAAGTAGCATTCACAACTTGACATGGGCACTACAAATGCATAGTGTTACCATTTTTATTGAAAAATGCTCTAACAAGATTTATGAATCCTATGAATAGTATGTTTAAATATTAACTAGATTATTTTATTTTAGTCTTTATAGATGACATCCTCATTTATTCTAATGACAAGCAAGAAAACTTTCAACATTTAGAGATATTTTTTCAATGTTTACAAAGGCACATATTGTATGGAATGTTGTCTAGTGTGTATTTTTCCAAAAAAAAGTGTAGTATTTATGACATATTATCTTTGTAGATGGTATTTCAATGGATCTATCAAATATAAGATCCATAATGGATTGGTCAACACCAAATAATGTGCATGAGGTAAGGATTTCATGGGATTAGTAGGCTATTATAGGAAATCCATTTAAAATTTCTCTAAGATAGTTAATCTAATCACCTCTCTTCAGTGGAAGAATCAAAGTTTCATTTTGTTAGATAAGTGTGAGGTAGCCTTTTAAGAACTAAAAAATAAGCTTACTTCAAAACTAGTGTTTAGAGTTCCTGATCCTAATGGTTAATTCTCAGAGATAATGATGAGTATGGGGATGAAATTATTGTGGTTATTATGTAGGATGGATATAATAGCTTATGAGTATAGGAAATTGAATTTGTATAAGGTAAGTTATGTCCCTCATGACCTAAAACTTAAGAAATTATACATGATTTACAATTTTGGAAGCATGATCTATTGGGAAATCTATTTGAGCTCAAGACTAGTAGCTTGGGACTCAAGTACATCTTCACCCAATCGAACCTAAATGTTCATCAAAGATGATGGGTTCGAATTCTCATTTGATTATAATTTTAATATTAATTATATCAAAGGAAATGATAATAAATTAGTTAATACTTTATGCCATAGGAAGTACATAACAATTGTGGCTACTATTAGGAGTCATTTTTGAGATCAAGTTATTAAATTATTAATAGGAGATGAATTTCATGATCAAGTTAAGAAAGCATTTTTTGAAAGTGCTTAGAATCTTAAGTATAAAGGATTAAAGATAGTTAATGATGGTCTTTTACGGTATAGTGATAGGATGTATGCTCCTAATAGAGAGAATCTAAGGAGCACAGTGATAAAATAATTAGACAATACCCCATATTTAGGACATCTAAGAGTAACCAAGATCATGGTTGAACTCAGACCACTCTTTTTATAGAAATGAATCAAGAGAGATGTAGTACATTTTATCTCTCATTATCTATAATTTCAGCATGTGAAAGATAAACATGTGCATCTAGATAGATTTATATATCCACATGATATATCAAAATGTAAGTGGTAGGTGATTAGTATAGAATTCATCTAAGGGTTGACATTATCATGGAATCAACATGACATGATATTAGTTGTAGTTGATAAAGCAACCAAGGTAGCCCACTTCATACTTGGTAACTTGATAGATGATGCACCTATGCTTGTGAAGAGATTCATTAAATAAGCATATCAATTGCCTGGTTTTCCAAATAATATCATTTTGAATCAAGATTTAACGATAAATTCTATATTTTGGTTTACTCTTAATTTAGCTCTGGGTATGTAGTTGAACTTTAGTACCACTTATCACCCAAGATAGGTAGAGAAAGTTAACTAGGTTTTAGAAGATATCCTTCAATTTATTACATAGATCAGAAACATCAGTGGGAGGATTACCTTCCATTGGTTGATTTTGCTTATAAAAACTCATACCAATCAATGTTGGATGTGGCTCCATTTGAGGCATTATATAGAAGGAGATGTGGAATAAAATTTAGTTGGGATAGGTTAGAAGATAGGGTAGTATTTGGACCTAAGATGATTTAAAAATTGGAAGGGTAAGTCAAGACAATAAAGTAGAGGTTGGCCAAGGTTGGCCAAGGCCAATGATAGATATAAAAGCTATGTTGATCTAAAGAAAACAATTAATAATTTTTCTATTGGTGATAAAGTGTTTATGTGGGTTAAGCCTAATAAAAACTAAATTAAATTCAAGAAGTCAGTGAAACTTTCATTGATATATGTGGGACCATTAGTGTTTTTGAAAGTGGTTAATCATGTAGTGTATAGGATTACATTGCCACTAGCTCTAGATTTTTTGTAAAATGTCTTCCATGTGTCCTATCTTAAAAAGTATGCTGTTGATATTTCACATGTGTTGGATTTGAATTATTTACATGTTCTAGACCTTAGGGTGGTCATGGTAGAACCAAAAATAATAATTGACACTCTTAATCTTAGATTGCATAATACATAAATGCCATACTGCAAGGTCTAGTGGGACCAATATTTTGAAGATAGTCCTAATTAGGAGGACTGTGATGAATTTTACATATTATTTCCACATTTTTTGCTTGATTTATTTCTACATATTATTTTATTTTTTGATAAATAATGTTTTAAATTTAGAACTTGGGTTTGAATTAATGTCATTGAGATGATGACTAGATTTAGGGGGAAGGATGTCACATCCTAATTTATCTCTAAGATAAATAACCTATTTGATCCATTGATTATCATGGTTTATTAACTATTGTTTGGTTAATATTAATGTCATATGTTGATTATGGGACAATTATGTGTTGTTTAATTTACATTATTAGTTTTCTATGAGTTAGATGTAATTTTATATTCTATACATTGTGATCATGTTTGTTAATTAAACATTATTTTATGGATATAATGATGTTTTGGAATAACTACCTTGATTATTGTGAGGTGGATATAAGATATATTCTTCCCTCAAAGTGTGATGGAGGGAAAACATCATAAGAGAGGGTGGTTTAGAAGGAGACATTGAGGGATGACAAAGAATGAACCTAGAAATCTATGTACACACCACAATAGTATTTCATGTTGTGTGATTAATTATTTGATAGATAGTTGTAGTATGATTTGTTTTATATTTTAATGATTATTGTGATATTATTAGATTATTTTATATGATTTCATGATTTTACAAATCTATTTGCTTTTGATGATCATGTTAATTTGTTTGAATGATTTCACTAATTTTCTGGTTTTACATAATTTTCTGGCAATTACTTGGTTTGAAGATTGAATCCATTTACGTGTTTACATACCTTACTACCTTATTAGGTATATCTATGTAATATAGTGATTTGATGTTATGTATGCATTAATATAATAAGTATAGATGCATTAATATAATAAGTATAGGTTTATATTATATATATATATATATATATATATATATATATATATATATATCCTAATGTCAAAAATATATCGATAGCATTTTTTTAAAATGTCATTGTATTTGATTTAATGTTTTACCAAATGTTTGATATAGATTAATATATTAGATAATGAATTTATTGATTAAATTCTTAAGTGAAATCATTGTTTTTGCAAAGTGTTTAAGTTTAATGACATGGTAACATTAAACAATAGTCTTTTTAATACATATTTGTATTGCCCATGTTATATAGTTTATATATTAAATGATTATTGACAAGTTGATAGTCATTTCATGGAAAGATAATATCGACTAAGTCAAGTGTCGGCCTTGTATGGAATAAAAATTGGTTATTGTGGCTTATATTTAGTTAGTTTATGAATTCAATGATTGGAATTATGTTAAGTCAATGGCATGCATATTTTTAAAAGGATATTAAAAGATTATTTTAATGGGTTAGAGGAAGTTTCAATATTATTAGGGATTATAATCACTCATTGCGTTTGGGTTAATCATCATTATGAAAAAATCATGATGGATTTTTGTTATTACTTGCATGGTGGAAAATTGTAGCATAGTGGAGTTTTTTTGAGATATTTGTGCATGCATATTTTTAGTTAATTTAATTGACCA
>JARHVA010005476.1:215000-312500 GCA_037957365.1 Torreya grandis | reverse complement strand
CTAAGGTTGAGTGTCAAGATGATTTTGAAAATCAGACTCAACTTAAGGGTGAGAAAAATGAGTTGAAGTTAAGGCATATTTCTAAAATTCCACTCAAGAAAGATCAAAAGAAGGGATGTCAATAATTTATCATTAATATAAATGAGATGCAATAATATAATGACCTATCAATTGAATATTATCCTTTTCAAAGAAAATTTCATGACATGTTTCCAAGAGAAGTACCAACATTTCCATCTAAATGTGAATTTCACTTCTCAATTTATATAATACCTAGATTAGAACCAAAGTCTAAAGTGTTGTACAAAATGATAAACACTAAATTGGTTGAGATAAAGGCATAAATTTAGGATTTATTATCAAAAGGGATGATTTAACCACGTTTGTCACCATGGGGTAAACCAATTATCTTTGTCAAGAATAAGGATGTCACTCTTTACCTATGTATAGATTATAGGATGTTGAATAAAGAAACAATCAAGAAAAGATGTCCTTTGCCATGAATTTATGATACCTTTGATCAAATATGAGGATTGATATTCTTTTATAATATTGATATTAGATCAAGGTATCATTAGTTTAGGATATGAGAAAATGATATTTTGAAAATAACATTCAGAACTTGATATGGTCACTACAAGTTCACAATGTTACCATTTTGATTGATAAATGCTCTAGAAATATTTATGAATCTTATGAAAAATGTGTTCAAATATTAACTAGATCAATTTGTTTTAGTCTTTATAGATGACATCCTCATTTATTCCAAGGATGAGGAAGAGTACTTACAACATCTAGAGCTAGTTTTACAATGTTAACGAAGGCTTAGGTTATATGGTAGATTGTCCAGTGTGTATTTTTCCAAAAGAAAGTGATGTATTTAGGACATTATCTTTGTAGATGGTATTTAAATGGATCTAGAAAATATATGATCCATAATGGAGTGGCTGGCACCAAATAATGTGCATGAGGTAAGGAATCATTTTGGATTTCTCTAAGATAGTTATTCTAATCACCTCTCTTTATTGGAAGAATCAGAGTTTTATCTTGTTAGATAAGTATGAGGTAGCATTTCATGAACTAAAAAAGAGGCCTACATTAGAACTAGTGCTAATATTTCTTGATCATAATGTTTAACTCTCAGTGATAGCCAATGAATATGGAGATGAACTTAGAGGGGTTATTATTTAGGATGGATCAATAATAGCCTATGAGTATAATAAATTAAAGCCATATGAGGTAAATTATGCCCCTCATGACCTATAAATTGAAGCAATTATACATGCTTTACAAGTTAGGAGGCATTATCTATTGGGGAAACTATTTGACCTCAAGACTGACAACATAGGACTCAAGTACATCTTCACCCAACCAAAACTAAATTTTCATCAAAGATGATGGTTAGAGTTCTTGTCTGATTATTATTTTGATATTAATTATATCAAAGGTAAGGAAAACAAAGTAGTTAATACTCTAAGCCATAAGAGGTACATAGAAGTTGTGGCTACTATTAGGAGTAATTTTTAAGATCAAGTTATTAAATTATTTATAGGAGATGAATTTCATGATTAGGTTAGGAAAGCATTATTTGAGAATGCTCAAAATCTTAAGTATAAAGGATTCAAGATAGATAATGATGGTATTTTATGGTACACTAGTAGGAGGTATGTGCCTAATAGAGAGAATTTGGGGAGAAAAGTGATAAAGAAATTGTATAATACTACATATTTTAGGACATCTAGGAGTAACTAAGATCATTACTAAGCTCAGACCACTCTATTTATAGAAAATAATCAAGAGAGATGTAGTGGATTTTGTCTCTTGTTGTCTAGAATTTCATCATGTGAAAGTTAAACATGTGCATCTGGATAGATTTCTATATCCACACGATATATCATAATGTAAGTGGTAGGTGATAAGTATGTAATTAATCCAAGGGTTGACATTATCATGAAACTAACATGACATGATCTTAGTTGTAGTTGATAAACTAACCGAGGTATCCACTTCATATTAGGTAACTTGATTGATGATGCACCTATGCTTGTGAATAGATTCATTAAATAAGTGTATTAATTACATGGTTTTATAGAGAATATCATTTGGAATCAAGATTAGAGTATGACTTCTAGATTATAGTTGACTTTAAATTTATCTATGGGTATGTAATTAAACTTTAGCATTTATTATCACCCATAAATTGATAGATAGATAGAGCAAGTTAACCAAGTTTCAAAAGATATCATTCATATTTATTACATAGATCCAAAAAAAAAATGGGATGAGTACCTTCTATTGTTTGAGTTTTCTTACAAAACCTCATATCAATTAATATTAAATGTGGTTCCATTTGAGGCATTATACAGAAGATGTAGAACAACAATCAATTGGGATAGGTTAGAAGACAAGGTAGTATTTGGACCTGAGATGCTTTTAGAATTGGAAGGGTAAGTCAAGACAATAAAGTAGAGGTTGGCCAAGGCCAATGATAGATAGAAAATTTGAATTGATCTGAAGAGAAAAACTAGGCAATTTTCTATTGGTGATAATGTATTTCTAAGGGTTAAGTCTTAGAAAAGCTCAATTAAATTTGGGAAGTCAGTGAATATTTCATCAAGATATGTGGGACCCTTAGAAGTTTTAAAAGTGGTTAATCTTGTAGTGTATAGGCTTACATTGCCACCAGATCTAACTTTTTTCCAAAATGTCTTCCATGTTTCCTATATTAAGAAGTATGTTGGTGATGCTTTGCATGTGTTGTATTGGAATGCTTTACAAATTTTAGACCTCAGGGTGGTCATGGTAGAACCAATAAAAATAATTGACACTCATATAATCAAACTACATAATAGATAAATGTCATAGTGTAAGGTCTAGTTGGACTAATATTCTTAAGATAGTTCCACTTAGGAGGACTATGATGAGTTTTACAAGGTGTTTTAACATTTTTTTACTTGATTTGTTGTTACATATTATTTATTTTCTACTAAATATTTTTTTAAATTCAGAACTTGTGTTTTAATTAATGTCATCAAGATGATGACTAGATTTAGGGGGAAAAATGTCACATCTTGATTTATCTCTAAGCTAAATAATCTATTTGATCCATGGATTATCATGGTTGATTAACTATTGTTTGATTAAGCTTAGTGACATATGTTGATTATGGAACAATTATGTGTTGTTTAATTTACATTATTAATTTGTTATGAGTTATAAGTAATTTTATATTATATACATTGTGATCATGTTTGTTAATTATAAATGTTATTTTATAGATATAGTGATGTTTTGGACTAACTACCTTTATTGTTTTGAGGTGGATGTATGATATATTCTTCCCTCAAAGTGTGATGGAGGGAAAGCATCATCAGAGAGGGTGGTTTGGATGGATACATTGGGGGATGATAGAGAGTGAACATAGAAATCCATTCACATACCATTATAGTATTTCATCTTATGTGATTAATTGTTTGACAGATAGTTATAGTATGATTTATTTTATATTTGAATGACTATTGTGATATATTTTTTTCTTAGATCAGTTTATATGATTACATTATTTCACAAATCTATTTACTTTTTATGACCATGTTATTTTGTTTGAATGATTTCATAATTTCATGGTAGTACATAATTTATCATGTATGATGTAATTACTTGGTTTAATGATTGAATCTTTACATATATTTACTTACCTTATTGCCTTATTAGGTATAGCTATGTAATATAGTGATTTTATATTATGTATGAATTTCTATAATAAGTAGAAATGGATTATATTGCGGTTGTTTGCTCTATAGGATTAAGATAATAATATTTAGATGATTATTATTATAATATATGTATATCCTAAGGTCAAAAATATATTGTTCACATTGTTTTAAAATGTCATTGTATTTGATTTAATGTTTTACCAAAGGTTTTATATACATAATATATTAGATAATAAATATATTGATTAAATTATAAGGGAAATCATTGTGTTTGAAAAGTGTTTATGTTTAAAGACATGGTAATGTTAAACAATAATATTTTTAATACATATTTATTTACCCATGTTATATAGTTCATATGTTAAATGGTTATTGACTAGTTGATAGTCGTTGCATGGAAAGATAATATTGAGTAAGTTAAGGGTCAACCTTGCATGAAATAAGCATTGCTTATTATGGATTATTGTTTAGTCAGTTTATGAAGTTGATGATTGGAATTATGTTAAGTTAATGACATGCATATTTTTAAAAGGATATAAAATGATTATTTTAATGGGTTAAAGGAAGTTTCAATATTATTACGGTTTATAATCACTTATTGACTTCAGGTTAACCAATGTTATGAAAAAATCATGATGGAGATTTTTATTGCTTGCATGTTGGAAAATTGTAGCATAGCGGAATTTTGTTGAGCTATTTATGCATGCATATTTTCAGTCAATTTAATCGACTATTAATGGAGGAGAAGGTGGTGGTGAGTAAGTTGATGGAGAAGAATAAAATAAAGGATAAGGTGGGTAGTGAGCATAAGTTGACATAAAACATATAGAGAGTAGGAGATAGAAGGAAAAGAGGGTATGAATGATTAAAGGGAAAAGAGTAATTCAGCTTCCTTGGCATTCATATATTCACAGGCTAGTTTTCTCTTAAATTCTTATGTTTGTAATGTTTGATGGGTTTTAGAAATTGAAATTGTTATAAGGTTTTTCATTATATTAAATCTTATCAATAATTAAAAGGGTTGTATGTAGGGCCCTATGGAAGGCTTAGCCTCCATAGAACCCTACATCCAACCTAGGGTAACCTGAGGGATTTAGGTAAGGTTGTAAGAATTGCCATTATTATTTTGGATTTAATTAAATTTTACCTTAAATGTCTTTTAAATTAAAAAATATTTGTTACAATATGAAATTAATATTTCTAAATGGGTATATATGATTTGGTTCAAGCTAGTTTGTTATCCAACGAGTTATGATATATATTCATTAAGGTATTTATAAATATAAATTGCAATTTTACACTGTATGTGGACTCAACTGTGTGTAAACCTATTTGGATTTAAAATTATGGGTTCTTTATAAAAAATGTACTGTGTATTATTTATATATATACGTGTGTGTGTGTGTGTGTGTGTGTGTGTGTGTGTGTGTGTGTGTGTGTGTACTCAGATTATACCAATAATACACACACACACATGCGCGCGCGCACACACACACACACACACACACACACACACACACACACACACACACACACACACACACACACACACACACACACACACACACACACACACACACACACACACACACACACACACACACACACACACAATAATTTTTAAAACATAGGGATTTTGAAGGTAACTATATGTATGACCAGCTATAGGATGCCTATATAGATAAACCTAAGGTGTTCATTTCAAATGGATTTCTTATGTTATTAGAGTATACTATAACAATGAAGTATTTATACTATATTAAATTTTTACTTATGAATTCTAAAAATATACATATAAATGGTATAAGTTAAACATTGATTGACTATGTATTCAATCCAAAAATGTTCATACCATTTATTTAAACATGCACACACACACACACACATGCACACACACACACACACACACACACACACACACACACACACACACACACACACACAACTATTTTATGTTAATGAGTGTAAAAGTGGGTACTTTCACATATAGTAATGTTGATTAAAGCATTAAAATAATGTATTTATAAGTTTAAATAAAGATCATAGTAATATGTTTTGGACTGGATTTTGTAGTATATGTCTAATATGAAAAAATATATAAGCCTGTGTTATAGTTATTATTTCAAGGATGAAATAACATTATAAGTTACTTTAAGATTTGGTAAATGGAAATTTCATATATGATCATTACTTGGATGGTATGTTATCTATTTATTATTTTGCAATAAACTATATGTTATGGATTCATTATATTTTATTTGATAGGCTAAAGAATTTATTTAATATTTTTGTACTTAGCATAATTTTTATTACATAAAGGAAAATATTTTGAATGAATCTATTGGTTTTTATATTTTTATATATTTTTACCAAATATCAAATTCATGACCATAGATAAGTAGTAGATGGATTCCACTATCTTAATTGGTACCCTCAATGCAATATGAGGTGTAATCTGATTGAGTGGTGTGTATGAATTTGACTGATCCTAAAGATCATTAATTATTGAAAACTTTCACCAAAGTAATGTTTTAATTAAATATTATAATTTCATATGTTGATAAAGTTTTCATATTTGTACGATATCATATTAGAATAGATTTATTTATGGTACACATTATGTATTAGATACCTTGAACACATAGGTTATGGTTTGTTACTTTGGAATCCCACACCATCATTATCTACCCATCCATGAACAAAGGGCCATCCCCTTATTTGGGTGATAGTGTGGGATATATATGGTTTATGGTTGGTGTGGAAAAGTGATTGGATGATGATCTCCCTCCTAGATGGAGTACTATATTGGGAATTACACTTTAAATTATAGATTGATACTTGAGTCATGGATACTCTGCTCCGTGGAGCTTTGTATCATGTTTTAATATTTGAGATATTATTAAGTATTGATAAAAATTGTAACATTTATACATTATAAGTATACAATAGTGGCTATAATGTTATATTAACCATGGATAAATTTGTACTATTTCATTTATGACTTGATGTAGTATTTTTCATGATTTTTATGTGTGTGTGTGTGTGTGTGTGTGTGTGTGTGTGTGTGTGTGTGTATACACACACACACACACATATTTGTGTTTGTGTGTGTGCATGTGTGTGTGTGTGTGTGTGTGTGTGTGTGTGTGTGTGTGTGTGTGTGTGTGTGTGTGTGTGTGTGTGTGTGTGTGTGTGTGTGTGTGTGTGTGTGTGTGTGTGTGTGTGTGTGTGTGTGTTTGTGTGTGTGTGTGTGTGTGTGTGTGTGTGTGTGTGTGTGTGTGTGTGTGTGTGTATTCATGGTGATCTTTATCTAAGTGGATTAGTTATAAACCTATTGGTTAACTAAATTAATGAATTTAATTAAAGATCACTAATTAGAAATATCATGGTAAAATTTGTATGATTAATATGTGTAATTAATTAAAAAAATACTATATTCTAGTAAAACCCAGTGGGGTTACTACATTTTTGTCCTTGGCCGACCCATTCTGGGACCTAACTTTCTTATATCAATTAATGATATAGGGTTGATTGGATTGACTCTGTCAAATAAACTTTAAAAAGGGTTTAGGTTTATATTCATCTATATATATGAATTCCTTTCACCATTTCTTAGAGAGAGACAAGAGTTAATTATTTATTTATGCTTCTTTACAATATTCTCTTCCACCATTCTACATGAAGATTTATTTGCTTAAGTTGTAAATTTGGAGAGAAGAACTTTGTCTTGGGAAAGATTGAGATTCACTCGGAGGTCCTTGGACATACTATAGTCCACTTTTCATCCTTAGATTCTTCAAAAATACACAAAAACCACTTGCAAAGCACCATAATCCAAGGGAGAGATTGAGTCTTGATGGGTTCATCTTCAAGGTAGGTATCTCTAACTTTACTCCTTTATTTTAGTATATAGAAGTAGCATAAGGAATATCTTTTTCATGCATTTATATCTCCATGAATTAGGGTTATATCTATACATATATTAATTATAATTATTATATGAATGTTTACTTTTATGTTTATTACCCCCATTTTATGCCACAAGCTTTGGTGAGCACTAGATTTGACTAAAATTTACTTTGTATATACTTTGTAAATATATAAAAAATAGGGCCTATCTAGGGTTATCACATGGTGTTCCTTGACTTTGAGACTTTATAACCCTCTCTAGTGATATTATTTTGGTAAGGGACCCCTTGGTTAGGTCTAGTGGATCCATCTTGATCAGGACTTTGATTGTATAAATATACCAACAATAAAATGTGTAAGTGTGATTTATCTTCTCTGAGCTAGGATTGATTTATAGGTCAGATGTATTTCCCCTTGTATACACTATGTTCTTAACATTTTTTCAAACACATATGTTTAAGAATGACTATACTATGTCAATGTTGTTTTCTTAAATTTGTCCTAATTTTCTAATAGTGCACTTCCTTGAGTGTGTTTTATTTATTTCTATTATATTAAATTTTATTTCTTGTTTTAGAATTTGAATATGGTCCATATATTGTATCCCTTGTATGTGCTTTCATGTTTGGACATTTTAATATGTCATTATTTGTTTTATGTGGACATTTGAATATGTCATTTTATGTTTTTTGGACATTTTAATAAGTCACATTCCTTAGATTGTGTGTAATTTAGGTATGCCCCTTATATGAGGTCTCCTTGGACCATTATATTCTTTAAATTACTTTTGAGTGTCCTCGTGTGTGTAATTTATTTATTTTTGAGCTTGTAATATTACTCCCTAGTGATTATCATGATCTACATCATACATATTACGAATTGATGCTATCACATAATGCATGCCTCAATGTTATGTTTAATTAGACATGTTATTCATATAAATTATGTGATCTGTACACATATTATACATTAATATTATCCTTTTGAGGTAAGGTAACTACCATATTCTACTCCACTCACCTTAAAAAAGGGGTCATATCAGTGTATCCATGTAATAGATGCATGACTTCAACATTTTCAAAACTCCAAATTATAGTGGGGGACATGTCATGGAAACATGTTATCCACATTTACACTAGTTCTTAGATTTATCCAAACTTAGTGGGGGAATGTCATAGAAACATGTGTTCCACACTTGTACTCATTCAAAATTAACCAAATTTTACATTTATATGATTCAAATACATATTTTTGGTAGCATTGTACATATTTTTATTGTTATTATACCAATATTTTAGCATGAGACATATATGAGGTTAATATTCCATGAAAAATACACCTAAAATTATAAAATCAAATCAATTTATATATTTAAAATACTATTATAGACTATTATCATACCTAGTATTGATTGGCTTGACTATTATAGATCAAATATACTATAGTATTAGGTTCACCTTTTAATGGTTGAATTGATTAAATCAATCAATATTAAAAATAATTAAGTTATATTTGATTAAATCATATAACTTTACCAAACTTATAGGTTGTATTTGATTAAATCATTCAAGCTCACTAGATATATATTTTGAGTTGATTAAATAACTCACACTCACCAAATTATGCACATATTTAGTTTTCATGATCGAGATGAAATAATATTAATTCACATGTTTCAACTAAATATTACACTAAGGTTGGGTAAATCTATCCTCCAATATCTATATATATGAAATTGCAAGTTCAAAATTGTCCTAATATCAACTTCAATGCTTCATATTAAGACATCCTTTCAAATAAAATTATCAAAAGGTAAGATGGTTGTATCGACAAACAAGTGTAATCTTAAATTTTCTCTTATTTATTTCAAATTATTTTGATTTCTAATTTCATACATTTATTTTATATTATAACATGCTCTTGGTTATAGGTAAATCACTAGAAAAACACTAAATTTGGGCTCATACAAACACAAGGTATGTCATACACACCCAAGTACGCATTTATTCCACTAAAAATAGAAATTTCAATGATAGATTAATGAGTCATAAATGTAGATAATAAAATTTTATTTTTATAGTACCTCAATATTTTACACTTGAAAAATACCTATCATGATTGTACCTTTTAGTTATAGACATGACCACTATCAAAAGGCTCACATTCACTATCTCTTTGTGCCTAATTATTTATCTCTTAATATAACCACTATTATTATAATGACTAAGCCTTCTATACTATTCAAAAATATCTAAATGTGATTATTATCCTTCACTACTATTTTTTGACCTATACTTGTTTTCTATCTTCTTGTAATCTTGTGTCCTAGGTGGACACCTGCATTGACACAAGTGTCCAATTTTCATACAAAGTGTCAAGTGATAAAAAATCATTCAAATTTTAAAAATAAATGTATATTAAATGTCATCCTAAGTTATTTATGGTGGGATATTTCCAAAAGAGATTGTTATACATACAATATCCACCCTCATTTATTCATCACCTTGAAATCACCTATAAATATTTGGAAATAAGATACAAATCATAAGTAAATATACCAAGAAGCACTCAATCAAGAATTCAATTGAGAAAACATGCCCTATTCATCCTTATTTCTATATCAGTCATAGAATTAGCATTTACACATGTCTAAAAAATATAAGGAACATCCCACGACCCATAATTTTTAGGTTACAAGATAGGTCACTACATGTATTTGTTTATCACACATTGCATCCTTGTACACATGAAATCCAACATAACTACATAATTTTGAGGCCCTATATAGAGTATTGGATATGTAGACAATGCCCATTGATATAGGGGTCATTGTGGTAGCTTCACATTGTGATCCCAGTAACCCATATTTACCACATCAAATCCATTGGTAGAAATATAGGGTTTGATCATTTGAAAAAGAGTGATAGCTATGTGCATGATCTAAAGAAATCATAATGGAGACAAAAAATAGAAAGTTCCAATTGTTTGTATATAGATATAGTTAGTATTCTTTAAATAACACTTGTGGTAGGGTTAAACACTTGTATTGATGCAACTGTCTTGATCTAACACAAGCATCTAAGGCCACATAAATAATACTATTATAATTTGACTATTTTATGATCACTTTCCAATCCAATTCCATCATGTTATGAATTAGACTTGCATATACATAGTAAAATAATTAAGTATCATTTGTTTCCAATTAATTAAAATAATTATTGATAACTTTACTTTACTATTTTTAGAAATCTTAGTTATATAGATTCAAAATACTCTTTGTATAAGTTTAATATTAATTAAACTATTAATTAGGTTAGTTCACCACCTTTGTTTAAATTATAAAATAATCCTATTAACCATAGATAACCAAACATATATAAATTTAGGGTTAAAAATAAACATAGACATTTGGCACAAGAATTACAATAATAAATACCTCACTTGACTCACCTAGTTGGACTTATGAGGTGTGCATGTAGTATTATACTAATGATGCATAATTATTGTGCCAAAATATATATTCTAATATATCCTAATATAGAAATAAAAATAGATAAATAAATTAAATGGTACACACCTTATTACAACATTGTGAATGCATACTAAGTATGATACAAATTTAGTCCACTCCCATTGAAATACCCAAGAAGCATTTCACATCCTAATGTGTGTAGTTTTCATGTCATAGTCTCCAAATTTTCATGCATATTATAGAGCTTGGGCCAGCATATTTTAAGATTTCTATGGAGATTAATATATTTTGAGTTAAATAAGATAACAATGGTGCATTCAATCAATATGTTTTCTTTTTTATGTTTATCATGATAGGAATTCTATCTTACCTTTTATGTAGTCTATCTCCATCAAGTGATGGAATGTTATTCATTTAGTTTCATCATTTCTTCTAGTATTAAATTCAAGGACTTAGTATCATCAAGGAAAACAACTCATTAAATGCCTAGGGAAGACACCAAAAATTCCATGGGTAGGATAATTTTAACTACAAACACTAGCTTAAATGGTTTTGTCTGATTTTGGCACTTGTAGATGGTTAGGTAGACACATAATACCATTGAGGCTCAGTAATTCTAATCCTTGTGCCCTATATAAAAAATATTAGTAATTAAATTTCCAAAATTATTATTGGAATATTCTATAGTTATATTTTTCAATGGATTATAGGGTATTATATTATGGTGTGCAATCATAAATATAGAAGTAAAATACATATAGTTTCATTGATGAAATGGGTCACCCAGTCATTGGTCAAGTTGAAGAGGCATCCATACTAGCTGATGATATTTTCCAAAGAAAATACATGGTTATATCTATATAAAAATTATGGGGGGCATGAAATTGGATCATCAGGTGAAGTATTAATTTTTAGTGATGATTTAGTGTTCAATAGTCCTTCATGCAACTAGAACAGTAAGTCCCATAATATTTATGGCCCACTTTTTAAAATGTGCCTAAGTGTGGATATGAATTAGGGGCATATCATCCACATGCATAGGATTCTTGATCCTTTGGAACACATCACATTTATATGTTTATTCATTTTCATCCTTGAATAAGGCTGGAGACCATAATCCAAATAGTAGGATTTTTCAAAAAGTGGGCTTGCCAAAATAATGACCATAGATTATGCTTTTGTATGCCTCTTGTAGCACCCCATAATGATAATGTTACAAAATAAATCAATGTATAACCTCATTTCAACATATATTTTACAATTACCATCTAAATATTTGATATGGGGTATTGTGAATGTATAACTGCTTACTTTCCTTAGTAGAGATGTTCTTAGGTGCAACCCTAAAGCTGAGGAAGGCAATAATTTTGGAAAGTTACTCTAAGATGCATTGTAATTTTTTGAATTTGTAATATGGCATATCATATTAAATTAGGCATGTGTCCTCTCTATTTTTGAGGTGAGATAAGTGTTAATGTCCTAAATTATAATTGGTTGGCTTTAAAACTACTACAAATTATAATTCATATAAGAGGATGATCTAATCAAAAATTCACCCATGGAGAATGGTATTGTTTAAAATTTACTTAAGGAATCATTATTTATAAATAATTAAAAATGAGTGGTTAAAAAGTATTGGAGAAACTTTTAAATCACATAAATTATTTATAGGGTGCTTAGTGGTGGTGTAATTATGCTCAACATGTGTGAGATTTCACCTTGTAAAGTAGATCAGGTGGTCAATCTTGTTTTAACTTAGTTAAAATAGGATAGACCCAAGTTTTTTTCCCTATTCATCAACATATACATGTAATTGAGTGTTATAATCATGAAACTAAAAGTTCGGCACACTAACTATTTTTTTCTTTGGCATCTTGAATACCCCTTCTTGTGATTCACCCGAAATGAATGGTTCATGCTTGTAAAAGATATCCTCTATAAACATGGTGATATTAGTCTAATATTATATAAATTTAATGTAGTATCTATTATGTATTAATAAATCATGAAAATCTCACTATATATAGGTTATTCTAATTAAATAATTATTTCCACCTTTGTAGGATCGATGAGAAGGCCTTGCAAACCATGTGACTGAGTAATGTACTAAAACAAGTGGTGAATATGAACTTATTTAGATTAATATAAATATACAATCACATAAATTTATATAAAATGAGCATTGGATGCATCTATATAACATGAGCCTTAATTTATTATGATGGACGTTTACAAGGCCATAGACTGTCACATTATGGAGATACTATTAGATAAAGTGGTGGAAAAAATCTTTGAAGTCAAAATTTATTATTTGTGAGAAGACCAAAAGAGAATTATTTAAACCAAAGGGGATGAAATTAGAGGTGAATAATCCCTGTTCTATTATGAATGTGATATTTATGCCTTGGCTAATTTTTTTATGATTGAAACATGCACAAAAATTGACCAATTTTTTTCATTTATTAAAATTCAACAATTCACCTCTTGTACAACTTACACTATCCATCATAAAAACTAATTCATAGCATGATACACATAATATGTTGGGAAAAAAATCACATATATACATGACATGAATAAAATTTTGTAAATGGTCACATGGCTGATATGCAAACACATTGATCCCACTTGTTTAGTTGACCCACAATATAATAATTAAATCAAATAGCCCCTCAATTTGAGGTATGGACTAAACAAAATGTAAAAAGGAATATAATTTGATAATGGTTAGAATTTATCTAAAAACTATTGTTTCACTAATTTTTTTGTAAAAATATTAATAATTAATGATCCTTCACATTAGATTACATACCCATATTTCTTTGTATTAATCTCAAACTGAAGATCAATGTAGAGTTTTTTAACATGGTTCAAGGGTTAGTAAAATCTTAAGTCTCATATAGCCTAGTCTAGATGCTAAAATCAGATTTATATAGTACCATAGTATTGTATAGTTGGAAAATACATATCATGGTTGTACCTTCTATTTTTATACTTTCTCACTACCAAAATACTAATGCTCACTATCTCTTTGTGTATAACTGATTATCTCTTAGTTTGACCCTTTTTATGATGATGACCTAGGCCTTTTATGATATAAAAAATCCTATAAACTTGATGTTTATCCTTTACTAATATTTTTGTACCTTCGCCTATTTTCTATCTCCTTGGACACTTGCATCTTAGAAAGACACATGCATCGATGCAACTATCCATTTCCCTAGAAAGTGTCCAATGCCCAAAAATCATCCAATTTATAAAAGAAACAGATCCAAAAGGTCAACCTAAGTGATTTTATGTGATATGTTTCCAAAATGGATTGGTATATATACAATATCAACCCTCATTCATTCCTCACCTCAAAGTCACTTGGAACTCACAAGTCAATATACTAAAAACCAATCAATCAAACATTCAAGTGATAAAATCTTCCTTATTTGTCCCTAATTATATATTAGTATAAGAGCAATCTTTATACATGTATTAAGAATTCAAATATCAAATCACGAGCCATATTTAACAAGCTACAAGCTAGTTTATTAGATTTCTTTGCTTATCAAATATTTTACCCCTGTGCACACACAAGGCCATATAGGGGAGAACTACATCAGTCTAATGCCCACTTCAGAGTGGTGGATGTGTAGGAAATGCTCATTACTAGACACCATCAGCCTACTAACCCATTTTTTCCATAGTTAATCCAAGGGTAAATAAATAGAATTTGATCATTTGATAAAGTGAAAACTTGTGCACATGATATGAATACATCAAAAGAAAGAAAATAAAAACCCCTGAAGGCTCTAGTTGGTCACATTTAGATCTAGTCAATATTATGTATAAGACACCTATGACAAATTTATACACCTTTATCAATGCAACTTTACAAATCCAACACAAAGATTGAAGTCCACTACAAATATATTTTTAAAAATTGATAATTATTCCAAGATCATCATTTACTCTACTTTTAGCATGTTATTGATTAGACCTTCATGTGCATATTAAACTAAGTATAATTGTTTCTAGTTTATTTCAATATCTATAAATATTTGTACTTTATTATTTATGGAAAATATCAGTTATATAAATTCAAAATAGTGTTTGTCTAAGTTTTCTATTAATTGGCCTACTATAGAGGTAATTTATAACCTTTTTTCCCTAGACTACTCTATATTCTTAATCTTAGATACCTCATATCTCAATTTAAGGTTGAAAATTTAATGAAATTAACCTTTGTGTCATTATATGAAAATCCTAAATTTCCCTAGGGTATGTAACCTACTGAGGTTTTTACTTGTTATTTCTTCTAGATCTATTTTGTTATTCATATGAAAGCTAGGCATAGCCCTAGATTAGGTGGTGTTTATTTTGAACACTTATCGCTTCCTATTTTACCACCTAAGATGGATAAAACTCATGAAGTATCAAATACTATGCCTAAAATAATTCCTAATGATGAAAATGGAAAAAAAATAATCTAAATAGGTTATCATAAAAGAAGATTCTGATCATGAAAATAATGAATCTAATTTAAATAATGAACATGAAAAAATAAATCAAGATCAAGTGAAATCTATTTATATATTTTAAGAGTGTATACATAAAAACCCTAAACATTTTGATGATATCCTATAAACTATTTTGGAAACTTAAAAATCTAAAAGCATAAATAAACAACTAGGTGCATCTATTGATCATGTTATTAGATTTATGGGACATCCCCATATTCTTGTTTCCCTCACCTTGAGCACATCATATATGTATAACTTCATATATATAATGGGGGCATGGCTTATGGATTTATGCTATTATTCACCAAAACAAATACTATTATTGATACATCCTCCATGGGAAACATTGGAACTTCAACCTAATTTTTGATTTCAATGCCTACATAAAATCAAACCATGGGTATACCTCCTTTGATTGATTCATAAACTTTGAATCTTAGAAATCAAAATTTGGAATATATTGTGAAAATATAAAAAATGTTAAAGCTAGGGTTACTAATATTGAGTAAAATTCTATCAATTCACCTTATGGTATTGATTCAAAAGAGGTAATAAATAACCTTCTTGCACCCACGATATCTTTGCACCATTTTACAACTAATTTTATTACACTTATTTTCACATTTTATGATGGAAAGGGTGATCCTAAATACCATATATGATATTTATATATGGTATGCCTTGATTATGCCTCCAATGATAAATTTATGACTAAACTATTTACTATGAACCTCAAGGATTATGTTCTAAGCTAGTTCTATGATTTACCAATTCAAGTAGGAAAAGAATTAAAATATGTTAAATATTAGTTTCTAGCACACTTATCAACATTACAAGAAAATTATCATATGCCCAAATTTTAAAGATTTGTTGGGTCTAAAACACCCCATACTCATATTTTTCATATGGGGACCCTCTTGATTTTGCATAATTATTTTCTTTTAATATTCTTTCATACCAATATGACTTCATCTATGAATTCTACTCAAAATTATAGATGTTTTTTTCCATTTATTATCTCGAATTCATGATCTTGAGTTGTTTATCATATTTTGGTTCATTTTCACATCATTAATATATATTCTTTATGTAATTTAAAATGTTAAGTAAAATGTGAAATATTTCATGATTATTTTATTATTTTGGCCCAGCCTGGAAATGTTTGTATTATGATTCATAGCTTGAAATGTTCATTCAGTTGTTGAAGTAATTTATTTCACTTATATTGGTGATTATTTGGTTAGGTTTATATTTAAATCTAGCTTTATTTTCCTTCACCAACTTTATTTTGGAAAATTTTATGTTTAATTAAGTCTAGTTTGTATTTTCACCTAGTTCAGACTGAGTTATTACATGTTTTATTTGCATTTATTTATTCATGCTTAGATATATTTTAGTTTTCGACTAACTTAATGATTACTTATCAAGTCTAATTTTTCTTTGTTTTTTCATATAGATATCTTAGATCCATCGATCTTTATCTATGTGTCCAAATCCCATCAACTCATATGCCCCATAGTTAAATATTTTTAAAAAATGACTAAGTCTTTTAATTCCCTCAAGACTTGATATTGCAACACTCAAAACCACCTAAAAAAATTGAAACATCGAAGCTTCATAAGTTCAAAAAAATGTAAGCATTAAGTTTTTATCCTAATGACCTAGGAGTGAACCAACAATATTAATCGTCATGTCCCTAAGGCTCTGAGATTGAACCATGTGACACAATCCTAGAAGCTCAAAATCCTAGAGGATTGACAAAATTTGCCCAAGATGTCAAAATATTATTAGGATTGACCCATCAAATCATGAAGATCATAAGAGGCTAAGAAGAAGCCATGTGGTCATATTGATGATAGAATCAAATAGTAAAGTAATTCTTGGAAATGCCAACAAACTATATAGTGTCAAAATGGGACCTAGTGGGAAAATCCATAAATTTTAAAAAACAATAAGTAACAAAGAGCCAAAAAGGTGATAACTAAAAATTAATAAAATACATAAGCATCCCCCTTAGTTTTAAATATGTGGATGTCCAAATAGGAAAAAAGAGAGAAAATTTTTGATAGCTAGGCTAAAGACTAAGTGACAATCCAATGATGGCTTGTTTCTAATTGGAAGCAATGAAAATAAGTAGAGGTAGAATGTTAATATAGTGCATAGACTCAATCATTCTAAACACAATGTAAGTTGTAAAGAACTTTCATTGAAGATCTAGTGAGCTGATCATAGGAGAAAATGAGCATGGAAATGGCAATATCTAGAGCATTAATGAAGATATAGGTAAAGGTAGAAATCAAAATCGAGCAAGAGTTAGTAAGTTCATACAGAGAATGGAATGAATTTATTTATAGATTATAAATACTAATTGTTCCAATTTTACCTAGTCATTAGCATCTAATAAATAAATCATGCATCTAGAATTAATTTTGTTACTTTGAGATAAGTATAAAAGATTACAAATGGATAAAACTAGAATAAAGAACCAATTACTAAATCATTGGGATTAATCTATGATGAGGTGGTTTCTTATCATTGGATTTATAATCATTTATTAGAATAAATTAAATATCATAAACTACCTATTGTTCCTTGTAGTTTGGATTGCATTGGAGATTGAATCCACTTCTATCCTAGAAGTTGTATCTAAAATTGTGTCATGACTAGATAATTATCTTCTTCTTTCTTAATGTGTTATCTCAAAATATTGAGTTATAATTAGTTATTCCTTTTAATGTTTATATCAAGAATCTTAAATTTATGGTTTTGCATCATATCCATGATGGAAAAATAGTGTCTATATGATTAGAATTGCTTTCTATTGTAAAGGGTCACCAAATTCAGTCACAAAAACACAATCAAAATAATGCTAGGATTATACCTATTATTCCCTCATGCTTTTTGAGCTTTGATTTTCTACCAAGATTAGCACATTTAATTACTAAAACTCTATGGATATTGATTTAGGATTTCACTTGACCTTTTGTTGAGGTCAACATACCCCCTTTTCTAAAAAATGGGGACCCTTGTTTCAAATTTTGTAAATTTTTGCTTTGAATTGAAAATGCCACTTAGGCTGAGTTATTTATTTGAAGATCATCCACACCTAGTTCTCATTTAGCTCAACTAACAGTTCTTGTTTTTTGTGTTTTTAATTTACATGTTTAGTGAAGTCTCAATATTTTAAACAATGTCCATATTTTCGAGCTTTAATGATAAATTGACCATTTGATTAATCATTGGTCTTTAAATTTTTTAATTGGATTCTTGTTTTAACATCTAAAAACCTTTAGCCTAAGTCTTTTGAATTGAATTCAAATTTACACAAGATTACTTTATTTAAAATTGTATGGGAGCACTTTATATTCATTGAAAAGATTATCTTATATTTTATCCTAAGATTTTAATCATGTTTATTGAAATGAAAAAAACATTAGTGTAAAATATTTATCATAAGTTATTTATGTCCCAAACACCCTTAGTTCCTTTTTATCTTCGCATGGGCTAACTAAATATAGGAACTCTTTATATATTTTAGACTTAGCATAAATTTTTTATCCTAAGGTCTTAATTGTGTTTATTAACATGAATGAAACCATAGTCTAAAAACATTATAGTAAGTTATTTATGTTCCTAATCCTTAGTATTATTTTAATCCACACATTTGATGGAGAACATTGATCAATCAAGGAAGATCCAACATTTTGTAGGGAATATTTAAAGTTAATAAGTAAAGAACCTACATCAATGGTGCATGTTTTATCGAGAAAAAGAGATATAATGGTGCGATATGAAATTTGAAAAGTTACAAGACCTATAAGAAAGCATGGGGATAATAAGTGGCACAATCATATCTCATGGTTAAATCTTGAGAATTATCCTAGAGATTGATGTTGCACAGCTAAGTGTACACATTATGATCAATAGTGGGCATTAAGTCAAGAATTTAAAGAAGACCTAAGAAGAGTGAGAAGGTGATAAGTGTCACCATAATAGAGATTGTGTTAGAAAGTCAATGGCATGAAGAGAAAAGGATAGATATTAGAGGATTGAGATTGAAGGTGTGCATTTATTTATGTAACTAAGATCCAATGATGCAAAATGAAATTTGATATTTCAAAGAAACTATAATAAATGTAGAGTTACCACATGGAAAATGATAGATGGAAGCATAGATAAGGCCTAAATAAATTATAAAGGTAAAAATTTTAGCTAATAAATACAAAGATAAACCAATAGTGTTTGACCTCCTGGATCTAAACTAATGGTATAAGGTGAGATGGAATTTTCAATAGGCCTAGACCTAATGGGGTGGAGACACATGTCTTAATGGATAATGGTCAAATTTTAAAAATAAATAAGTAAAATGAAATAATTGTGATACATCAACATACACATTAGATTAAAAGATCTTATGGGTCCAAAAATGCAAATGTATAAATATGAGATCTAAAGGTAATCTAAGTCACAAATCTCACATAGTTTGAATAGATTGCCACCATTAAAGCTCTATAAGAACATCCAAAATACCATAAGACATAACAAATCCATAATATGACTCCATGTTCATTATAATTGAGATAAAAGGAATTGAATTGTCATTTGTGCAAGGATAATTCAATTTAGATTTGAATTATAGTCCACTAGTGAGCAATTTGACAAATTCACAGCCATGGTAGCTCAGAAGGGTATCTCAAAAGAGAATGTGGAGCTATATTTAACCTCAAAAATAGAAGGGATAGTGTTCAAGAACATTTAATTTGATGCTATTACTCTGAATATAAGAGATAATAATTGTTCTAAGTTGTTTTAGACCATTAAAGACTAGCCTTGCTAAGCACCAACTTATACTAAGAGGGGGGTGAATCAGTATAAGATAATCCTTTAATATTTTTAAATTTAATCAACCATAAAAATTCAATATCTAGAAATTAGTAACACAAGAGAACATAGGATTGATGTGGAAACCCATTTGAGAGAAAACCATGGCAAAATATTGCTTATATATAAATCTTTTACAATGTTCACAGGCACCATCCTATTAGAGATGCCAATCCCTAAAACAAACACAAACTCAATCAATTTGTGAGCACCCACCCACTAGAGACATTGATCCCCTTCACCAAGAACCAACATGAAAAATTCATGAGAACTAACCCATAGGAGCACCAACCCCTAGACTATGAGGCACTGACCCTAAGCCAAATCGATTCCACCATCTGTGATTGCTTCTTCAATTGAATTATGGATTTTCTTCTCTTACACTTTTTCTCTCACTAATTTTCTTATATAATTTGTTATCTCCTCACTTTCATGATTCTCATATGATATTCTTCATTAAAATAAAACTTCCCTTCACACTTATTTTCTTAAGAGATATTCTATTTCATTTTCTACTCTTCCTTCTCTATCACACTTATATGATCTTCAATCAAATTGAATGCTTGTAATACGTACACATCTCTTATCTCTTATATAGAATTTAAAAGGATGTGTCCCATCTAAGAGGAACCTCTTTACCAAAATATGTGACCATTGACATTTCTATTGACATTTCCATTTGCAATTCTATTAACATTTCCATCGACATTTCCATTCACTTCTGGCAACAATTATGTTCACTTCTAGCAACACTTTCATTCACTTCTGACAACAATTACATTCACTTTTGGAAACAATTTTGTTCACTTCTAGAAATAATTCCATTCACTTCTGAACACTTCCATTTACTTTTGACAACAATTTTGTTTGACATTTCCATTCATATCCATTACAATTCCTTTGACATCAATGATAATTATTCCAACAATCTCCCCCTTTGTCATTGATGTCATTCCCCATGAATTAGTATATGAACTCTCCCTTGTTATGGTTATCCTCCTTTGCTCACCCTATCTTTGATTCTTCTTCTTTGACATCAATGGAAAAGGGTCTCTACATCTATCACCTTGTCTCTTCACTCTAATTTCAATTAATGCTACTGAAGAAAACTTGACTAAATTCTTACCTTTTGAGTGATTTATTTTTTGTTTTTAAACTTGACCTATTTATCATTAGCTTGAAACATGACTATATATATCTCCATCAGCTCTTAATATTACTTTAAACCATTCATACCTTGTCACTTGATCCTTAGACCTAACCTTGATGGTTGCCTATTGAAAGATCTCTTTTTAGTCAATACAAATTGAATATTACCTCACTTTAGACTCATTTTCCCCCTTTGTTCATGCATGCTTGTCATCAAACTTCTTAAACAAATTGATTTATCTCCCCCTAACTCCATGCTTCATCTAGATCATGACATCTTTAATAGGTCTCCTCAACCAACTAGGTCTGCAAACAACTCTTCAAACACTATCCACATATAGTCAATACCCTTAGTGGAACACAAATGGGTCTCACATCTTCATTAGGTCTAATAGAGACCTAAAGCAAATAAGTATATCTCCTCAACAAACCACCAATGAGACTTTATGGCCCATCTAACCTTACCAATGATCCAAATCTTGACAAACACTTCATTTCCAACCTCTATAAACCTCATCAATGTTTTATATAATTTCAAATCATTTTATTTCATTATGAAGGCACCATTAGCCCTCATGCCACCAATAAGTCTCATGAAGACCTAATCAACATGGATACAATCCTTCTCACTTACCTAATCAACACGGATCCACTCTTTCTCACTTATTACTAACCCCTTGAGTCAATAGGACCACCTCAAATAGGCATAATAACTTCACAACATGGTAAAGAAAACTCCTCATAACATCAACCTACTACTAATCTAAATATCAAGAACATGCTCAAAGTAACTAAACATACTTTAATTCATGCTCACAAGAGCTTTCAAGACACTACATCATATCAAGCTACCTCAAACTAATATACAAATTCATCTATCAACTCACCTTCATGACTTTCTTATCATACAACATAGCCAAGAACCATTATGCATCCAACATGCTTCCTTTTTCTGTAAAGTGTCTCCTTGAAGCCTAGAAGAGACACCCTGCACAAAGGGTCCTAGAACAAAGTCAACCCAAGAGATACCAACAATTCCCCTATTACTTCCTTGATCCTCTTGCATCCATGAGACTAATTTATTTCTCTTATAATCCCTTAACTCATGTCTAACTTCTTTGACTTACTAACCTTAAAATCCATGATGTTTTTCATTTTATCAACTCTTGCAACTGTCTTACCTTCCAACACACTATCATTAGAAACTAATAATAGGGAATATTGAAAAGGCTTATGCTCAATTGTAACAAGATATTCTCTTTGATCTATATGTTGTTTAGGACTAATATTCACTATTTTTTCTATAACTCCTGATAACAAGAGTTTCACATAGTATTTATTATCTATTTCTTTCTCTATTATAGATAGTAATCCATTCTCACTCTTAGACTCAATCTAATCAAAATTTATTGTCTTAGGTCTCCAAACCTAAGTTTTTACCTTCTCATATCTTCTAGGGGCTCCATAGCATTTGACACACCTTGAAGATATCTTTACTCCACTTAGACATAATTTAGAAATATGGCTAACCTTATGACACCAAAAGCAAGCAACATTTCTCATAAATATTTCTTGAAGGTGAATGAGATCTCTCTTTGATATACTGATTCTCCTCAAATAGTCTCTTGCCCTATGTCCAACATGATGACAAATAAAACAATGGCCATAGAAAGAATAGGAAAACTTGAAAGCATTGGGCTGCCTGATTGGATTCTTCAAATTGCCCTTAAAAATTTCATCCTTCTCACCTTGGACTAATATCTCGTGATATTTCCCAACCTTGATTATGAGCCTCTCATGCTTATCTTTCAAAGAACATAACTTAGTCTTCAAATGATTACACTCTTCTTCTTTTAATATGAACTAGAATATACAACCTCTAGCTGATTCTTAAGACCCTAAATAGACATCTTATCTTCTTTTTCTTCTAAATCCAACTTAGACTCCAAGATACATACATGATCCTTAAGAGACTTGACCACATATTTCAAATTTTGATTCTCCTTTAGTTTCTTGGCAATTTATTGCTTCTAAGATCTACCTTCTAGTAGTTAGACTGACTCTAAAGGAACCACTCTAATACCAATTGTTAAGCACAGGCTTATACTAAGAGGGGGGTGAATCAGTATAAGATAATCCTTTAATATTTTTACATTTAATCAACCACAACAACCATAAACATTTAATATCTATCAATTAATAACACAAGAGAACACAAGATTTATGTGGAAACCCTTTTGAGAGTAAACCATGGTAAAATATTACTTATATATATAAATATTTTACAATGTTCATAGGCACCAACTTACTAGAGACACCAATCCATACACCAAGCACCGACTCAATCAATTTGTGAGCACCCACCCACTAGAGACACTGATCCCCTTCACCAAGCACTAACCTAACCAATTCATGAGCACCAACCCACAAGAGCACCAACCCCTAGACTATGAGGTACTGACCCCAAGACAAATCAATTCCATCTATGATTGCTTCTTCAATAAAATGATGGATTTGCTTCTCTTACACTTTTTCTCTCACTAGTTTTCTTATATAATTTCTACTCTCCTCTCTTTCATAATTCTCATATGATATTATTCATTACAATAAAACTTCACTTCATACTTATTTTCTTAAGAGATATTCTCTTTCATTTTCTTCTCTTCCTTCTCTGTCACACTATGTGTTCTTCAATCAAATAAAATGTTTTTAATACTTCCACATCTCTTCTCCCTTATATAGCCTTTAAAAATATATGTCCCATCCAAGACACACCTCTTCACCAAAATATGTGACCATTGACATTTCCATTTACAATATCATTAACATTTCCATTCACTTCTGGCAATAATTCCATTCACTTCCAGCAGCACTTCTGTTCACTTTTGGCAAAAATTCTATTCACTTTTGGAAATAATTCCATTCACTTCTGACAATAATTCCAATCACTTCTAAACACTTCCATTTACTTCTAGAAACAATTTTGTTTGACATTTCCATTTATATCCATTACAATTCCTTTGACATCAATGACAATTATTCGAACAAGCCTACCATCACTAGAGATGAGGAGAATAATGTGTCTGCTAAGAGGCTATATTACAACATAGTTTCAATTCAAATGATTGATCTACACTATACAATAGTGAAACCTAAGGTACTCCACTATGTTGATATGCTTGCTCCCATTTTTAAGGATGCTAAAATAGATAAAGCCATGTTAATTAATAGACATATTGAAAATAAGGTAGCCTATATCTCTGTTGTAGCTTTTGAAAACTATTATAAACTACTCAAACCCAAAATTGACCTACTTCTATCAATTCCTAAGCCAAACAAAATTATTTAAAATACATCCTTGCCATGTGGCTATATTCTAGGAACCAAGTCTTTTTAGACCTCGGTAAGAACATCCCCATTAGCTAACTCAGACCTAAGATTAGAATGACTATGACAATATTGAATAGGCTATATGGGAATACAACCACTACTTAAATAGACCTAGTTTGGGTACCCATAGTCTACTTTATGGTTAAAAACACAATTTCCACTCCTTTAGGTGAGGTAATTAGCATTTCATTAAGTAGGCAAATTTTTTTCAATTAGGAATAGGAAGAAAAATCAATTCTATATGATGTCGTGCCTCTTAGATGCTCTCTTTTATACCAACAAGATCCCAAATCAAAGGGAATGGTCCCATAGTGTAACACAAAAAGGTCTCACAATACTATTCCAAGCTACACATATTCAAGTATAGGGATCACATTTAATTCATCTATGATTGTGTCTATCCAACCTATAGTGAATCCATAACTAGTCATCCTATGGAGAGACTTAGCCCATTAATCAAGGAATATGTTGACACTATGAGCATATCTAGTGATATCTTAATTTTAAAATCATCAAAATTAAGGGAACCCAGTGCACTCCTCTCAGGATACCTACCATGTGCTAGACAAGCTAGCAGAGCAAGAGGTGGTATATTAATTATTTTATGGTGTATATTGTCTTTGTAAGACTAAGATAAAATGCCTCCTCCACAACTTCCCCATAACTATTAGGAATACCATATTCAAATAATGGGAAAACATTAAAGTATCTTTTAGGCATAAAACATATTTCAATATTCAAATAGATGAACTCAGGTAACAGGGCCCTTAGTTGAGGGTTAAGGATAATTTAAAATATTAAGGGAATAAATATGCTTTACGATCATCAACCTAGTGATTTTGAATATGTATACATAAAAACATCTTCATACTCTAAGGTCACTATGAGGTTGAAAGAACATAACCTTAGACCTGAGGCCAGACTGGAGAGGAACCAAAAAGGGGATGATTGATGGTAACTAGTGCCCAAACAGTATCATTTTTTAAGTAGTGCACCTACTAGAAATTTATTATCTCAACCAAAAGTAGAGTACAAACCAGAGGCAAATATTGATCAAAGACCAAAGGAAATAAGACCTAATGAGATAACTTCTTCTTCATTAATCCCTAAATCATCAAAAGTAGAAGAACAAGAATTAACATAATAAGAGGTAAAAATGATAGCATTAGACCCTAATGATACTATAGAGGGGTTACTTTAAATTTTATCAATGGATTATGAGTCAAAGTTAGATGATGAATAAATAAAGTTTGAAGATACCAAGGAATAGAAGGGGAAGGAATTATTAGACTTAGTCCATGTAGATAGCCCCAAAAGGAAGGTCAAGCTGGCTATTATTCCTAGAGCTAAGAAACCCAAAGTTACTTTCACTCCCCCTTTGAGTGAATTCAATATATTTAGTGAATACAACTTGATATATGGTTAAAATATTTTAGAGTGGTTCATTTATGGACCTATATTATAGAAAGTCCCTACTAGACATCATCCTTGGGCTATGATGCAAGCCATCAACATACTTATGCATGAAGAGCTTAAGCCATGGATTATGGATCTATAAAAGGAAGATGAAATAATATTTTTATCCTTGGTCAAACAATTATAGAATTGTATACACCCTAAAATTTTCAAACAACCACACATATCATGCAATTTCACAATCCTTTCATAGGAGACTCTGACTGGAGAATATGAACCTTGTTCACATTAGACATGTATTTTGTTTTATTTATCTTGGTCTTGTTTCATGGTTGAGTCACTTTTTTATTCATAACCAATCATCCATATCCTTCTATATTCTCATTCTAAATCATACAAAGTCTATTTCCCATGCTAATTCCACCCCCCCCCCCCCCCCCCATCGTGCATGTCTTGATCCTATAGGATAGGAGTGTTGGAATTAGACTATAGCACTGAACTTTAAGGTGTCACATTTTTATCACTCCTATCCAATTACATTTTTGAGTCTCAATGCTTAGGTTCCCTTTATTAATAAGTCCCAAGCCCTTCTTAGCTTCATCCTTAATTTTTTTTTTGTCTTTATAATGTTGGCCAAATGTGAATAAAAGTTACCAAATTAAAAAAAAAGAGTCTCCTATATAAAGGACTTCACAAGGTAGTTTATATATAGCACTTACTACTTTAGCACAATACATAATAAAAAATTAGTTGATAGTATGGATCAACATTTTGCATCACACATAGATTTGCATGCTTAATCAAGGAAGGGCCTAGGTGAAAGTTTATTCTTGTATTTACCATGCATGTTGATTCGGCATGTTCCCTAACGGGGAAATACATTTGATCTAAGACCCTAGATTGAGAGTTAATGTAGGTATTGATCAAGATATAAGGGGTTATATATCATGAAATCATACTTAACCTAACCCAATTTTTTCCCCTTTTATCTTTTGATGCATTTGTTTTTTCATGTGTGTAGATGGACCTAGGGTTTTAAAGATTAAAATAGCTCTACAGGGAGCTCCGTCGACATTCAAGATTCAAAATTTCATAGGTAAGATCACATAGGGATAGAGGATAAAACCTAGAAAACTTATATCTCTATGAATAATTTGGACAACAATGGTAGGACCTAGACTATATCACTAAAACCTGAAGTGTCCTATTTTTAGTGCTTCTATCCTTTCACTGAATGAAAAATAGATCCATGTTCTTGACATCTTCCCAATCTTATGCAATAGTTTTAAGGCTTTGAAATAGTCATCTCAATCTTATTTTCTAGATAAGTTACTTCTCTTCCCTAGGTAAATAATTTCATCAAAATCTATATTCCATATTTGATTAGATTTTTCTCCTTACTCTAGACCCTTTATTATTCAAGAACTAAAAACTAGTTTCCTAAAAATAATAAAACAATAACAAGTAGAGATACCATATCCTTAAGTTAATCCATCCAAATTTGGAGTCAATTTTGACCTGAAGACTATTGTCTTGATGAGGGTGACTGAGAAAAAGATCATCCAGGGTGGTGAATAAATGACCCATCAAAATGTGGAACCCTTGGTTGGTTTGACCCAAGTAGGAACACAAAATCCTAGAGAAAATCTTATATTTGAAGAGGATTCATTAGATTTGACCAAAGCTCAGACTGAACAATTACAATTTGTTATCAAAGGTATACAACAGTAAAAGAAGAACTTGGAAGAACAAGTTGTATTGTTATTTCTAGAAGCAATGATCAAAATGTTTTAAGAGACTTTATCTGACATGTTTAATTATTTTAAGTCAATAAAATCTAGATAGAATTTCGTGATCTAGCATAGTATAGTTGATGTGAGCCTAGTTCACCATGGTAAAAATTAAAGTAACAAATTAAAGGATTTGATCAAAATCTTGATATAAGATCAAATTCTTGATTTAAAAATGATCAACTTAGCTCATCTGAATATGGCCATGGGATTATTGGTAAATAAAATAAAGATTTTGAAAATTTGGTCTAAGGGCCTAGAAAGTCTTTTTAAGTATGAAAAACATCTCAAAATTAGGATAAATCATATACTTGGGAGTATGATCACTAACCCAACTTCACTCCACCCTATGGGTCTAATTATTGATGAAGAATTCAAGCTTAGGTCTACCCAAGTCATGAAAGAAGTAAGAAAAAAGAGCCAAAGAAAGATTGGGGTAGTTAATAGTATGATCATGGACATGATTCTAATTGTATAAGAGAAGATTATGGAGGCTAGGATCATAAAGGAAGCATTGGAAAGAGATGAAAAAAATCTCACAGGCTTGGCATATCAGGGAAATGAACTCTTCATGGAGCCTATTATCAATCTAAAGCTAATTGATGATTAACATGGAAGGGCAATGAAGATCCTCCAATAAAATTAGGGGACTATAGTAGAAAAAGGGCCTCAAAGTTATATTTTTTAACTTAAGCATATTCTTTATGTAGCTGAACATGTATGTATTTTGAAAAGGAATATTCTTTTGTAAAGGCATGTGTAAATTATAAAGCACATCACCTATAGGGTAGTTCATTAGAAGATGTAAAAAAATTATAAATTTATAAAAGGACCATTGTCCTTAATACTTTAAAATATCATTGGACATGACTAACTAACATACTCCCTTGGTTTTCTATATAAGGGGTATTTTCAATTGTAAAATAAGAGGGAGTTTTGAGCAAGAATACTTTGTGTTAATTCCAGAGCAATTAATGCAAGCAGAGAATTTTGAAAATATTGTCTCATTTTTTGGTGTGAATTATCATTATGGCTTCTCTCTCACTTGTTTGGTCTAAATTATAGATTTGAATTGTTTTTATGAATCTTGGATGTGTACTTTTCAAACATAGAGTTATTAATTTGTTTTAATGCTAAATTGAGTAAAAGTTTTAAGGTTCATTTCATTTTCTTTACTCTTGTTTTAGATATGCCTATGTTATTTACTTGCGGGGGTAAATCTTTAAAGTGAATCTATTTCTTATTTACATTCTTCCACCATCCTTAGATGTTTTCTTGATGTGTGGTATGATTTGAGCTTATGTTATTTCATGGTATACATTGGTTTCAAGTGTGTACTTGGATGATATTTGAACTTTGTCATTTTGTCTGGAATGAAGATCAAAAACATTAATAGGTTCCTTCTCTACCCTAACCTTTTGATTTTTCTTTTATAAATTAATTTTATATTATTTTTGATTATAAATATCCACTTTAGCTTAGATTTTAGATTTAGTTTTGAGCATAATTCACTTCACTTAGTCAAGACTACTTTCATTTTCATAAAGTTAGCTATTAGGCCATGATTTCTCTCAAAAACCAAAATTTATAGATTTTGTGAATTATTTCATTTGTTTTGTTGTTTTAGATTGAGGTAAAAATAGGTTTTGAAGGGGCCCCGAAACCCTATAACAGAAAGCAAAATAAAGAACATCTAAGCCCACAGGCATCGCCTAAAAAACACTACTAAGAAGTAGCCAAAATAGGTTTTAAATGGACCTGAAACCATTAGAGACACATCCGGTCAAAACCCAGAAACAAAAATCTAGTAGCATAACAAACAAAAGATAACAAAAGGAGGACAAAGATCAGTACCAGTTTCTAAACCAACAAGAAGGACCAAATTATTCATCCAATTCCAGAATCAAGTTCATGGCTTCTTTTCCTTTCAAAGCAGTTTCCTGGGTGGTAGCCTCCAGCAAAGCTCCTTTTTGTGTATCTTTCTTTCTGGAACTTTGCCTTGTCCTTTTGTTGGGACCCTCTAGTGCTTTGGTCTCCTCATTGGCTCGTTTACCTATATTGATAGCAGTTGCACAGATGTTGGATGTTACTTCCTCCATTTTCTTTCTATTATCCTTTATTAGTTCCCGGAGGTTGTTTTCATAAGCTTTGAGCTTGACAGGGATCTCGCTTAACTGATTTTCCATGTTGTTTACTTTGTTCCAAGCAGCTTTCAGAGAATCTTCCAATGTTTCTGCTTTTCTCTTGAGATCAATGATCTCCCTACACAACAAGGAATCAAATTGTGAAGAAGACTCAGCTTTACTCATTTGTTTTGTTGTTATTACACCATATATATCAAGAATATCACAACCTATAACTCATGCATTAGTTTATTTGAATCTAGAAATGAGTGTTTTTTCCTAAACACTTAGAACCACCTGTGATACACTTTCAGGCATCAACACCTTCCTACTATTTTTATCTTGATGGTTTGATAAAGATATTGAATTGAGATTAAATATATGAAAATAATTTTTTTGATGTTATTGATGTTTAAATAGATATATAATTTTATTATGTATCAACTACTTTAATTGGATTTGATAATTCGTTCTAATTATTTTGAAGCTAGCATTAGTCATAGTGTGAAAATAGTTATAGGCTTATGTATTAGATTTAATTTGAATAGAGTTATATATTTCATGTTCACATAATTTTACTTTGATTCTTGATAATTATGGTATTTAGTTTTTGTAGTATCTATAATTGATGCCCAATGCTTTTATTGTAGCTAACATTGATTTAATTTATGAGTATTGGAAGATTGATATTAATCAAGGGATTCATTTAATTTTTCCCTACTCTCTCTCTCTCCATCTCTCTTTTAGACTATTTTATGTCAAATTATCTACACATTACATTGTAAATAACCCACTTGTAGAGAACCAATACTGAGATTTTGAATTTCTTAAGGAAATTCTATAAACATTCAATGTAAATAATCATAACCTACACATGTTATATCATCTAGAGTTTATTAGACCTTGGATGAATATCAAGTCATAAAAATAAGAGTATTATTTATCTATTGACTACTTTTTTTCACTTATATTAATTAATTCTTAACTATGTTTGAGTGAGTGATAATTTTAGACTAAAAAAATTAGTGCTAGGAGGGCCAAACCTTAGAATGTTAGAATTGCCCAAATATCTAAATATTGTAATTGGCTAAACCTTAGAATATTATAATTGGTTGAACCTCTAAATATTGGTATTTTATAAAACTCTAAATATTATAATTAGCTAAACCTCTAGTTATCACAATTTATTTGAGACTAGTTAGCTAAGAAGGCATTATGATAAGGGTGTTATAATTAAGTATTTGCTATGTTTTTTTTTATCTTAAACATATGAATTGGTTACTAAAATTTAAATATATGCCCCCTCCTTATCTTCCCAACTTCTATTCTATAATTAAATACAACTAACATTAATTAGTACTCAGAGGAGGCCTGCCAAGAACCATATTTCCTATCTCTTAACATTTATGATCTTGAACTAGTGCCATATTTCTAATCTTGTGGTCTTTTCAAAATTGAAAATACAAAAGATTACCATCAATTTTAATGATTATAAGGTTATCCTTTTAATTCATTAGATTGTGTTCATAAATTCACACTAACATATCTAGGAAAATAAGGAAGACTATAAATCTACTCTATTTAAGGTTATATTATTTGTTATTTTTATGTTGAAAGAAGATTGGACCACACTATGAGGACCACTAGGTTTACATCCATCCTAGAATGGATTGGATTTTAAAGTTATCCATAAAAATCATAGGAAATCAACATTATATACCTAAGGACCTTGTTGATCTCCTCTATATGTTTCAAAATGATAATACTAAAACTACCATGGAGCACATTGTTGCTTATGGATTTGCTATGCATGTGTTGAATATACTATTTGAAGATGTGGCATGTAGAATAATTCCATTTAATTTGAAATTAGAATAATATTATTCATATTAAATCTTACCACCCAAACATATTTCTATCTATAAGTGTTTTGGGAATTAATTCCTACTTAAATTTAGAAGCCCAATGGAAGATTCTTTCTCTTTCCCAAATGTCTTGCCTAATAATCAGAATAACCAAGATATTGTCACCATCATTACAGTGGAGAATATTTCATATGAGCCACCAAGTCATGATTATTATGAAATAATTTAAGTTGAGGAAATTATTTTAAATATTCAATGATAAATCTTAAAGTTACAAGAAAAACTAGAACACCAATAACAATGAGAGGATGAAATTGACAACCAGAATGATGTTGTTGTTTCAATAGGAGTATCACAATTTGATCCTAATAGACACTATGATTCATTTATTAATCATGAGTTATTTACCAAGGAATATGAATCTTCCAATATTCAAATAGAACAATAATTTCATGGGCTAGAGAATATAGATAAGGAAATGTTATGTTGTCCATTAGACCTATCCTTTTCTTATGCAGCCTCCATCCTTAAATTCAATGAGATGATTTAAGAAGGTCAATAGTTTAATGGTATTAGTATGAATAATACCCTATGTTTTTATATATGTGGGATGTGAATAGATGTGGAAGGAAAAATAAAACAATTAATTGTCTTTGACAATCTAGCTCTTCAAGAATTGGTAGTTACAAAACTTCTTGTTCCCAAAAATAGAGTCATCCAACTTTAGGTATATGATGATCTTGTCTTGATTAAATAGATCATGAAGTAAGTCCTTATAATTCCAATAATTAGTTGTAAAATCATGAAATATAATAAATTTTTGTTTATAATTACATTTATTTTGATTCTTTAGTTAAGGATGATGATCATTTTGAATACATGTATATAAATATTTTTGAGTTTAGAAGATAAAAAATTAGGAATTATGGAAGGACACAAATGGTTGACCTCTTTAGTTGGGGATGGTTTTGCTGATTCTAAATATAAATTAGTTTCCCCTATCTACATCAGTGTCAATGATAAGTGTTAAGACTTAAGTATTCCCCAAGAAAGTTTATATTATGAGTATGGGGTATTTGAAAGGACTGATCTAGAAGATTCTAATCCTCCATATTATGATATGATAAAAGAGGAGAAGTAACTTTCATATAAGGAAGATAAGGTATTCAATCCAAAAGATTTTTTATTCTCAAAATAATATAGTAACATTATAAGAAGTTGTTTATGTCATCATTCTAATAAAGTTTTAATAGTTTGAGCTTGTGGGTCACCAAGGTCTTTTCAAAAATCATAATATACATTCAAAGGAAGATTACAGTGATAATCAAGATGATGATTTAATTTATTATTCATATGTAAAATAATATAATAAATTGATAAAATAATAAATAAATGAGGATGATGATCCTATTTAAGTTTCATATTACCTAGAGCCAAGCATGCAACATCTAGTCACTGAGTACACTAGCTATGAAGATGCTAAAACACTTGAAATAGATCTAGGAATTCCAAGTGTAAGTATTAAATTCATAAATAAATATGATTTTGATTTTGAAGTTACCTATTTTAAATAAGACACTAAGGATTTATTTTATTGCAAGTTTAATTCTACCTCCCTTCTAGGTGATGTTTCTTCTGATTACTTGTCTGATATATTTCCTCTTACATATGTGCATAAAAATTATGAATTTCCAAATAGTATTAATCCTTAGGGAGGTATATATCCTCATTTTATAGTATTTTCAAGAGAAATTTTAGATTTACATATGAATTTTGGCTTAACTGATGATTTTTTTCCATGAAAATGATTCATATATTTGTCTAGTCATGGGTTTAAATAATTCTAAAGTTGATGTAGTATACCATAAAAATATTGATTCTATTTAGAAAAATTTTGAGGTAAATTATTTACAAACCTATGTTTATTTTGATTTTGGGATTAAAACACCTATTAATTGTGAATGCATGTTTGCTAATGCCCTTGGTTTTATAAGAAGGAAAGTCAAAGAGATTTTAAGGAAATTCACTGATGTTTGTGTTTTTTTAAGCACACTAAATGAAAAAACCTTACTACTAATGGCAAGTGGAAATAATGTTGAGATGGGTTTCTAAACCTAACCTTCCAACTAACTAGGTTTCCTCTATGTATATATTTTGTATAGAATTTTTAGTTTTCATAGATTGTGTTTCCTACTTTAATTTAGATTTTTTTTTTTGTTTTTTGTTTTTGTTTTAGTTGTTTCATATGTTATTAATTTGCCCTCCTTAATCTATTTAAATTCATTTTGTGTTTTTACCCTTGGGTGGTGTGTATTACTCATCTCAAAAATTGATGAGAGTCATTCGCATATTTATTATGAGAAGTCAAGTCATAAAAGGATAGTATATGGACGTTCTTGAATTTATACAATCAGAATCTAAAGAATAGACAAATTATAGAAAATAATATGTTAAATTATTATTATGTCCTTATGATCCCATAGTTGAGAAAATTCAAATGGTGGATAAAAAAGTATGAATTTTTTCAATTTTAGAAATTATGATGTGAATCATCCTTAAATAATTAAATAGGCTAATGCAATTTATTTATGCATTATAAAAATTTGAAAGCCTTTGATTCAAAATACAATGTGTGAATTTTACAAACATTTCATTTTCTTATTGAAGCCATAAAACTATAGTTAATATATCATACTAGCTTACTGCCCTTTTAGGTTTTCAATATACTAACATAACTAGGTGTCCACCCTTTATAGGTTTTCAACTAGTCTAGACCCAGTTTTAATATTTAAGACTCTCTTATATTCTTTGTAAAAACTTGGCAAAAGCTACAAAATTAAAGTACGAAATACCTATTGAGATGGTGGTGGTGTGCTTTGGAGTGGTTGAAGTGGAGGATACTATGTTATTGGTTTTGACTAGGTCATGATTGAATATGTTGCGTGTGCAAGTTAATGTGGAGGAGTTTATTATTGTTGGGTGCCTACTTGAGATTATATAATTTCCTTCCTCTACTAAAGTTTTTGTTTTATTTTATATGGTAGAACAAATTGAGGTACCTCCACCAGTTGAGAAATAGAAATATCAATATATACAAGATCTTACTTTAACATCTTCCAATATATGAGGGCCTCATGTACCAAGGAAAGAAAGATGTGTAGTGGAGTCTATATTTGCATCAAATTTTACACATTATCATCTTATGCACTAGAAATGAGTGATTTTACATTTTTCATTTTGATCTAAATGTCCAACACCAACTTATCCAACTAGTTTGCATCCCTTTGTTCTTGAATTCTTACAAATGTGTTACCCATTATCTCATTATGCCATATTTGTAGCTTTTGCATGGTGTTATCCTTGACATCAAAAATTTGCTTAAGCATAGTACTCATTGTACCTAGAGTAGTTTTTTGATCATGTAATACCACTTTAGCTTTATCAGTTGATGTGAACTCAGGTTTCATAGTATACAATGATCAGTTGAGGTGTTACCTCTAATTGATCATTTTTTGGATTATTTATTTGGCCTATTGTGGATTTATCTCCACAACCTACTCATATTATTACAAAAACTCACAAATTACCTCTATCTCCATCCTTAAGGCCTACCCTTAAGTGTTTATTTTTTGTAATTATTACATGGACAACCAATATTTAATAAGTTGCATCAACATGATAATGAGTTGTTTATATAGAGACATTACCTAATCACATAGCACCTGCATTACCAAATTGGGACAAGTATAATCTAATAGTTTGTGTACATTTATTAGTTGAATATTAAGGTTTGTGTTGTTATTTAGTAGCCTCAACACTTCTTGTTCTAACTCTGATGCCTCTTGCATAATTAAATCTTATAACATAAATATGATTTCAATTTTAATTGTAAAATGTTAGTTTGGACACATCCAAAGTTATCTCCAAAGTAATAGTGATAATCACCATGGATATGGTAGGCTTTATAGATGGATTTGGTGTGAATTGCATCGATAGAAGAGCAAAAGTGGTTCATCGAGTGGATGTTGTGGGAACATCCCATAACCATTGGCTATCAATCTAAGGTTTTATCTATGATGGCTCCTCCTATGCACCTAATTGTGTTGTTGGCTTATGATATGCTATAAACTCTATTTATTTCTTGACTTCATCCTTAGCCTTGGATTTAACATCTACCTCAGATTGATATTTGGCTTACACCTTAAACTAAGCCTAGATTTATATTTAACTTTGGTTTTATCATCTACCTTAGCCTTAAATTTGGTCTCAACCTCATCCTTAATGTTATTTCAACCTACTTGATCCTCAAATACTTGCTTCAATTATGCCTCTTTCCCTTTTTTTGCTTCCTTTCTTTATCATTGTGTAACATGTGCTTTTTTATATCATATTAGCTTCCTATTACTTCTTTCTCCTTACCTTCACTTATTGATCTTGATTTTTGTGAGCCTCTACTTCTTTGGCTTATTTATTATGGGTCTATTCATGCTCAAATTTCTTCTTCTCAACCTCAGCTTTCTTGGCTTATTTTTTGGTGGCCTTAGCTTATTCAACCTACTTCTATGTAGCCTCAGCTTCTTTGTCCTACTTCTACATAGCCTCTACTTTTTTAGCCTATTGTTTTCATTATTTTTCTTACACATCTTCACATTATTGACATTGTACATCTTATGAAGCTAATTTTTATTCAACTTATTCTTTATTTTTATTTTTTTCTCTTTTATTATTTCCTTTTCATTTCTCTTTTATTGCTCTTCTAGGTCTTTTTATTATTGTGTAGCTTCTTCATGTGGCTTAACCCAAGGTAAAATTATTGTTTCCATCTCTTTCATTACCTCTAATGCATCAATCTTGGTGACTATTTTAGTTTATTCTAATGAAGTTGATTCATCACATTACCTTATGGCACATAAGTATTCTTCCTTGATAATGTGAGGGTAGTTACAAACTCCTTAACTCTCTTCATAGCTTTAGTTTGTTGTTACTACTATGAAGCCTATGTTTTCTACCCACTAGTCCCTTATGCTACTTTACCGAAAGATACCATCCTTTAACCAATATGTTATGTTGGCCTTTTAAAAAAATGAGTCTTTATATTGATATTTAGAGATGGAAATAGACTTTCTTATGTTGATTTCTCTTTTTCTTGTGTAGTTGAAGATCCCTTATCTATATCTATGTTAAATATCTTTTTTTAACAATTTTTTTATGTATCTTATTATCTTAAAGTATCAAAAATGATGAAATGGGGGCCGCATGATGTCAACCTAGAAATATTACCTTATCTAATTTCACACTTGGAAAGTGTGCATTTTTTTCTAAAAGAAAAATTATTTCTCCTCCTCATTATCATAGACTTCAATTCTGATGTCCTAAAGCATGGTATTTAATACTTTTTGTTCCTCCACTCCCATTTTTTCTAGGTCACACTAAGCCTCTATGCTTAGAACCTGTAGGTTTTCTAACTAGGACTGTGTCTTCTATGTTCACTTCTTGGGTGGAGGAGGTGAGGATATCTATGCAATTGGATTACTTTTTCCTTTATCATTCTAGGAAGGGGTGGTACCTATAGATGTGTTTGTGGTTGTTCTTGTGTATGATTTAATGCTGGTTATTTCCCTTGTGGAATAATAGATAAAAGACATAGAATCTTCCTTGTAACTAAATATTTTAATCTCCATACATTATCTTATGATTATACCATTGTAATTAATAATGAAATTAGGGTCATAGCTAGAGTGTCCAACTCATGAATTTTGATCTTAATACAATTATGTAGCTGTGTAATCATTGTATTTTGTCCCAAATATAACATGGCATCTTGTAGTATTTTTGGGTGGATTCTAAATAGGGATAGGAAATCCATCCACCATGTATTAAATTGACCCAATTTCTCATATTACTTCCCTATTTTCATCTTTATAATGTTTTAAAATGAAGTGGTAGGACAAAAATCTGAAGTAACATTGACTCATCCTAGTGGAGATTTCCACTGCATAAAACACAATAGTAAAACCAAAAACTAATATTGAAATGTTTATAAACCACATTCAATTATATTCTTGATATTAGTCATAAGATCAAATTCTAAAAATTTATTCTAATTGAATTTATCTCATAGATGTATCATGTGATACATAATATGAATTACCTACTTCATTTCCTACTTAGCTTATGTGGTGGTCTACCAAAATCTTTTTGTGGTACATTCCAATAGAAGGTGATCTAAAGTATCATTTTTTCATTAATTTTTAATCATCTACTTGATTTTTTGGTATAATTATCTCTAATGTATAAATATATTGATGGTGTAATAGAGTTGTATTGGAGGAGGGATTTCCAATGATTGGGGATGCCTATGGCTCTTTCCATAGCTAGAGCATTGATCCATATTTTAATATATTAGGATAAATAGATATTATATTGATTATAAAGACTAAAAATAGTGATTATTATCTCATATAAAATCTGAAATTGAGGGATATTTATCAACCTTTGTATCTAAGCCTCGCAACATATGTGGGATCACTAGGGCTCTAGCTTGTGTAGCTTCTTATGGTCACGGAGTAAACATGGTATATTTTGTTTGGTCAAAAAAATCAAAAGGATATGGGTCAATGTATTTATTTTATTTTAAATTTAGGAAAATCACCATTTCTTCTTTTTGTGCATCTATCAAAGGAATCAAAAATTGGGATCAAACATGGTTATTATTGTTGCTTGGGATGAACACTTGATTTGATGATTCATACTCTTGTATGAAATCTATCTGTGATAAGGTATTTTGAAGGTAGATCACAAAATTTACTTGTTGAATAGAGTTTTTAATGTCTAAGCATTATCAAGATACTTATTTTTATATCTTTTGGTGCCTAATTCCATATAGCTAACTTTTTAAAATGTAATTAACTGGGTGCACATGAGTTTTGCTTTAATTTTAATATGAATTTATGCTTGTTTGATGTGATTACAATCCTTTTTAGATAAAGAATTATAATGTATTCCTTAGTGGTTACTTGATGTGACATGAAATATTTACATCCCCCCAATTTATTATTAATTTCTAACTACCCATTTTCCACTCAATATGCCTCAAGAAAGATGCAATATATTGAAATGTCATATATTTAATAGTCTTTAATAACCATTACTTGTCCTTTCATAATACATATGTTGTTTTTTTTTAAACTTTATTAAAGTTGGGTAAACTTTTTAACGTTACTGGTGCCACTGGCTAGACATGACTAATACCGGTACCATGGGGCCGGCGGGGGACTTGAACACTTGACCGGCAGAGCTGAAATGGAAATGCCTTACCAACCAACTACACCCCCCAACCCATCATACCTATCTTTTTACTACCACATTTCCAAACTTATTTTATGACCTTTAAGAGTTGGTTCCAATTTCCCATCCTAGTCTACTCTAGAATCCAATTGCACATTATGACTATAATTATTTTTTGTTGGTTGTGATGTGCTGCAAAACTAAGATATCACTACACAAACATACTATTATAAAAAAATAAAACAAACAAAAAATAAAAAATTAAAGATAATCCTAACTACATGGTGCCACTCAACACCCACTCATATTATTATTATAATGATAGATATTAAAGGTGATAAGGCTTAAGTCTATATCCATTTACATGTCTTGGTAGTATGGTTCCCTAAAAATATTTTATCACAATAGTACCCTATTATCAAAATTCATGTATAACATAGGGTCATTTCCATATAATGCATAGTTTACTTAGGAATGATTTAAATATATTATTATATAGAAATATCACTTGCTCTAGATAACAATATTTAAATTTCAAGTTGTGATCATGTCATTCCTTTTGACTTAACTTTTGTATCTATTGTGTCCATAATTCCTTATGTCAACTCCTCCATCTTGATCAAGTTAACAAACTTTGTTTCAGAGAGTCATGTCCACCCAACCTCATAATTATTACAATGCACAAAATTAGAATTACATATTCATAGGCATTACTTCTTCAAAACCATAAATAATTTGAAAGGGAGTGAAACCAATTGTGCACTTATAATTTGTTCTATATGACAAAATAATCACATGAATGTAATCCTCCCAATCATCCCTTTTCACATTACAAATATTTGTTAGCATTTTCTCCAACACCTTATTTGATGCTTCAGGCTATCCTTTTTCTTGAGGATGATGTGTCATGATTTTGCGATACTAAATCATAAACTCTTGAGTGAGAGTCTTTATTGAATTGTTGAGGAAATGTTTTCCTATGTTGTTAACAATATTAATAGGGCATCCTAACCTTGTGATTAATTCTTCATATAAGTACTTAGTATCATCCTTCACATTTTAACTTAGGGTTACAACTACTTCTACCCATTTGGTGAAGTAATTAGTTGTAGTAATAATATAATGCACATGAATTAATTTTATATGAGGATATATAGGCCTAGTAAAGTCAAATCCCCATTATTCAAATGGTTGATCTATAAGAATTAGGACCAATGACATCTCATCATGTTGATTTGGATTGCCCATTATTTAACATACATAAAAATTCTTGGCTACTTTGTGTTCATCCTAAAATAATTTAAGACATAAAATACCACTTTGTAATACTTTCCTTATAATGGCTTAACCTATAAAGTGACCTCCTGTAATTCTTTGATGCAATTCCTAAATAAGTTGTGATCATTATTGCACTAGTGCTATATAGCACATCATCTGTACCCATCTTTTAAGATAATCCATTGATGAAACTATATGGTATAGCCCTCGTGACTATTTCATTTTTGTCCCTTTCTAAATAGTGTATAAATAAAGTTTTATTCTTCCAGAAGTTAGCAATATTCTCCATATTGTATGAAATTACAACAAACCTAAATAAGTTTGCATCTAGGGAATCATCTTCGAGTTCTTATGATTTCTCCCCATTGTGTATCCTTATTATATGGTTTCACCCAACATTTCATCATACTGGCTTGACATTGACGTAGAATTTAAATTATTGAAATAACATAAGCCACCTAGATACGTGTCCTCCCAACATTGGCTTGTTTACTAGGTAGCATAATGCTTGGTTATCTGTAAAGAACTCAAATGATGTATCCCAAAAATAATGTCAAAAAATTTATAATGTAAACACCATATCCAATGCCTTTTTGCCAATAGTAGTATATTTATTTTTTATAGATAATAGTTTCTTATTAGAAAAAAGTATGGGATGGTCCAACCCACCTTCACCTGGATGCACTATAATAACTCTTAGTGTAGTACTAGAAACATCCACATGTACATGGAATGGCTTTTTCTAGTTAGGAAAAAATAGAATTGGTGTTGTTACCAACCTTTATTTTATCTCAATGAATGTTTCTTAGCATTATGTTATCCATTCAAATAGTGTATATTTGTGTAACAATTTCTCTATTGGCATTGATATAGATGCATATCCTTTAATACATTTTCAATAATATCCCATATGACCAATAAATGTGTGCACTTTTGTAAAAATAGTTAGATGTGGCATTCTTATTATTACATCAATCATATTTGGATCAACCAAAATACCCTCACTACATACTACATGGCCTAAAAAAACACCAAAAGGTCTAAATAATAGACACTAATTTAGATTTAAAGAAATGCACAAATTGTGAAACCATTCAAGCATTAATCATAGTTTTGACAAATTTTCTTCAAACAAATAAAATATATAGAGTCATGGATGAAGTATTTAAATGCATTTACTACAACGCTATAAAATACTATAGGCACATTCTTTAATCTAAAAGGAATTACCTTGTATGCAAAATTTCCCCATTTATTTGTGAAGGTAGTCTTAGCTTGGTCCTCCTTTGTGATGGGAATATGATGGTATCCACTAAATCCATATATGAATTAATACACTTCATGCCCTGAAATGGACTCAAGGACTTCATCAGTGAATGGTATTAGGAATGGGTCATTGATGTAAGAATAATTTAGTTTGTAGTAGTCTCTATACACCCAAATATCCCCTATTTTATTTGGTAACATAATGACAATGCTCACCCATTCTTGTTTTCAACTGGATAAATTATTCCATATTCTTTCATGTAATCTAATTCATCCTTAATTTTGATATTCATATTGGGGTTGAGCTTATAGGGATGTTTTTAAATAAGTTGTGCACACTCTTTAAATTCTATATGCATTTATCCCAAAGATGGATCTACACCTTTTAATTCTAAAAAATTTGTTGGGAACACATCTTGATAATCACTTAGCATTGCAAAGCCTCTAAAATTTGTTCTTTCCCCCAATAATCTTCCACAGTCTCAAGCTTAGGAGTTGAATTTTTTCTAATGTTCCCTTCAATATTTTTCAAGGGCTCATGGTATATTTTGATTGATCCAATATGTAAATCATCTTATATAATGCACTTATCTTCCCATTGTAGGATTTTAATGTTGCACATTCTTTCTTATTCAACCTACTTTGTGCTTTGAAATGGATGTAGTTCAACTTACCATTCTAGTTCAAAGAATACATCTAGGTCAAGATCTCCATTAATATCACTAAAATCTATCATTTCCTCTATTATTATATTACATGGCTTAATAAGATATTTTTCTTGATAACTAGACTTATAATCATGAAGTGCCACATTCATATCCTATGTAGCTTCTTATTGGGATGATGATTTAGATAGAGTGGCTAATTATTCAACTCATCCATGACAAAAATATTTTGATCTTATTTAAGGAATTATAAACCACTAGATTATCATCTTCAAACACAAACATTTGAATAAAATCTTATTTCACTTATATATAATACTTGGTCTCTCTTATCCGCTCTTAGTACATATACCAAGCCATTGGTAGAGGTGTTAATGTATGATTGAAAATGTGCACCTAATATCTTGACTCTACTCCATGCGTAATCCATATATCTGCACACTGATGAATGTGTAACTTAGGCATTGACCTTATTGAAATAAATGCCATTATGAATTCATAGTATCTAGTAATTAGAATATCGCACATAAAATTTTTGCATGATTCCTCCCATTGGATTTTTAGGTTTCTATGCACTACCCAAAAAGTTGTAAAAGTCCATTTCAATTCATATCAAAGTGTGTTGATTCATTTATCCACCTCTATCACATGGTGTTCAAGCCTAAATATAAAAGGATTAATATCCTCTATTATAAAATACTGAGGTATCTAGTATTTAGTAATGAACACCATACACAAAGAGCTTATCTCATTATCTCTCTGAGCCTAGTTCAACATATGCGTATCTAAGTCATCACTTATGGATGATGTCATTTCTTAAGGTATAACACCTTTTAGAGTAAGTTATGTGTAATACATAATTTTTGCACTTATATTATATAGGAAATATACTTTAGATTTCATGGGAGAATACATTAACAAACAAAAACATTCCTCTATCTGAACCTAAATGACTGTAGACTTTGTTATAATAGGATTGTGCACTAGTCTCTCTTTCTACTTCATAGTATGTAGTTGTCCAACTTAATACACTACATATCACAAAGTAGTTTACCTTTCATCTATGTTTCTATTAAATAAACTAGTATCCCCATAGGCATAAGGGGACTCTAGCTCTTTTGGGATGATATACATATGTTTTTTAGATTTATTAAGGGGTATAAATACTATCTTATCCCCTTTATTTACCTATATATGATTAGAAATAGTGTTAATGGTCATTTATCCATCATGAGCCCATTTCATATTTATTTAGGTAGGATAATGGGTCTCTACTATCTTCATGTTGATGACCTCAAATTTTCCATGCAAACTAAGCTTATATACTTTAATTTCAACATAATCTATCCTACTAATGGGTTTTACCCTACGATAATCTACAAAATAAAGAGTGACTAGACTATAGCTTAAGGTTGGTCAACCAATGCCTTCCCAAGTTGATCACATAATCATATTGACTATGTGACCAAAGTTAAACACTGCATTTTGAATCTCATATCTATCCATCTCAATTTACATAAGAGAATTATCCTTCCAAGGTTTCTTTGTATTAACATACCATACTACTTTGTCAATATGTTGTTGACCTTGTTATGCATATTCTAGAAGATTATGTAGGAGAATAGAGATGTTATTTTAAATATCTTCATTACACGAGGTGTTCAGTAACTTCATCAAATCTATTAAGGTAATCACAACACCCTATTTTATCAAGATTATTATTACTTTTTTGTACATTTGAGCATTAATGAATATATTATCACCTTCAAAAGTTGGTTATTGTTAGATTTATTGAGAAACCCATGTAGCTTGGTACATCAAATTATTTTCAATATTAGGATCAAGATATTTTTCCCACTATACTTTCTTAATCCCTTTAGCTAGTGAAATTTCTAACAATGGTAGCCCTTGTTTTGCTCTTTATTGCCTAGTGACTGCTTGAATAAAGGTATTCTTCATTGGTTATGAATTAATCATGTTTACATTGTGAGCTAGATTCTCCTTCCTTTGTTTCCCAAGTACTAGACAATATTTTCTTTGGTGATAACCTTAAACTTTGCAGTATATGCAATATATTGTTATACATGGATTAGTAGGGAAATCCCTTTCATAGTGGTTATATGCTACACATAGATAATATTGCATAGGTGATCAGGTTTTGGTGATTCCATTATTACATATTATTTGATATACCCCATGATATCCCCTTATAACCACCCCTCTATCCACCTCTATTTTATTGGTATCCCCAACCTTGTGTATATTTCCCACCATACTCTCCTTGTTGGATTTTATGCACATCATACCCCTCATATTATTGTTGAGGGGAACTTAGAGCCCAATTAGATGGTTGTTATTGAAGGTTTCTATTATTTTGAGGTTGTTGATACTATTCATAATATTGATAAGATGGAGATCATGTATTAATTTAACTTGCTAAAGCTTATGGTTTATATTGGGGTGATGAAGGCATCCATCTAGGGATACCTTGAGTTAGACTTGTAATCTCACTTTTGGTCTTGGAATATCCTACTTCATAGTTGTAATTTGTTGTGCTACCATTAAAAATACATTCTTAGTAATATCTGAATTCAACTCCTGTAATTCTCGATAATTATTTTCATCATGGTTAGTGGACTTACAAAAATTTTAAAATAAACCTATAATTTTTTTATTTAGTGTTTTAAGATATGACACTTGGAATTCACTTTCCATACTACTTTTTATATCTCACAAAATTCATTTTTAAGCTTAGGAAAATAATATATATGATGTCCTTCTCATATGTATTATATGCAACATAAATTTAGTTTAGGATTATCTTTTTTTGTGAATCTTGTCCATTCTTCTCATGGATACATCAATCTTGGGTTGGACCTTGGAACTAACTAAGGGAGCATCCCCATAATACTCAATTTTTTATACTTTAAAAGTAGTATATAAATCATCAACTTTACTTGGGTACTAGGTTTGCACAATTGTAAACCTAATTCTTAGTCACAACCCTTATATAAACCAAGAATCCTCATTTCTATAATTAATTCAATTTTATTCATGACATTATTAAATATTTGATCATATTATGCAACTAATTCACCATAATTTTTCCAAATATCCTTTAAATCTTGAATGGTTTGGCTAGTACATTTCTTTAAATTATATTTTGTTACTAACAAATTCCTAACTTATGAAAAGTAGAGGGTAGTTACACTTACTTTATAGATTTACTCTAGGGATCATCCTGATATAGCCCTTATGAGTTCACACCTATTAACATCATAAGAGGTTACCCCATTTACATTCCATTTCATGCCGTAAGTTATTAAATACTACTCAAGATTTTTAGACCCATCATATTTATTAAGTTAACATACATGCATTAAGAAAAATCATTGGTACAATTGTAATTATTACCACAAGTTGTTGAATACTAGTAACTTTGATTGAAGGTAACTACACATTGGTGACTATGAGTTTATGTGATTTCACATTGTTGATTATGACTCTAACCATCTATGTAATAGTATTTTTAGGTGTCTTAAATAATAATTATACTTCTTAAATTTTCTTCCTTTCTAATTCTTATTTTGTATTTTCACTTAACATTCAAAATTTGTCTATAAATGAATCAAACCAATTTATATCCACTTATTCTCCTCACTTATTATTCTTTATAATAATAAATTAGCCTAGGGGCATGTGTACTATTGAAATTAATCACTTCTAGTTTGAATTTATTCTAATTTTGAACTTGAACCTAAAATATTTATGCATTTCAATCCAAATTATTCCCAAGAAATTTCCTTCCCAACTCTAGATAAAAACCCTTTCACTAACTACAATCTACCTCTACCATCTAACTATTTTGATGATAGATTATATTCTTCTTCTTGATACACTATCTCCATGTGTGTGTGTGTGTGTGTGCGCGCGCGCGCGCGCGCGTGGAGATAGTGTATCAAGAAGAAGAATATAATCTATCATCAAAATAGTTAGATGGTAGAGGTAGATTATAGTTAATTGAAGGGTTTTTATCTAGAGTTGGGAAGGATATATATATATATATATATATATATATATATATATATATGTATGTATATATATATATATATATATATATATGTATATATATGTATATATATATGTATATATATATATATGTATATATATATATATATATATATATATATATATATATATTCTTCCTACTCTTCATTAGGCCCATCTACCTATGCCACATATCTTTTAATTCTAGCATATTTCATAACATCTTTCTACATATTTCCATCTCCAACATCATCTACCCTATCTCTACTCCTATTCATAGTTAATTCTATATTTATTGCTTTATTCCACCATCTATGATATCATAATTCTCTTCCTAGTCCCATAATTTTCTTTTCACTCAGAGTCTTTCTATCTTCCATTTTTTGGGATCAGGTTCAAGTTTCTTTTTCTTGGCTTCACATCATTCACTTCATCCACCCCCATGGCACCCAAAGTGACTAATCCATGTTTGCTAGAGTAGGCACCATGGAATTTTCCACAACAAACATTTTTATCAATGTAGGTAGTCTCTAAAAAACTTTACTCCTTATTCCTTGGACAAATCGGTCTTATACAACTTCAAAGTCTATGTATCCTTATACTATGAATTTAGTTATATAACCATAAATCATAGTCCTCATCCAATAGTCTACTACTTGAATTAGTATATATCTAGGTTGTATAATATTTATAACTTATATTATGTCCAGACTATATACTCTATCCTCATTAGACTGAAGAAATGATATTCCACAAAAGATATTCACATGGATAAGAATCTAGGTAACTCACACTAAAAGATTTCATAGATTTCCCCATAGATATGCTCTTGGATAGTCTCTTTTGCATTTTTTCCAACTCTCCTCCATCCCTTTTCTAAAAAAATTTGGATTGTCTCATCCAACCATATGTCTATGTCTCTTTGTCTAATAAACCATCTCAACATATCTCCTCATAGGCTCCACACTCACCACACGATTATTAGTAGAGGTTCTTGGAAGGATCTAGAACATGTTAATTATAGGGATAACTTGCACAAATATATAAATAGAGATAAACATGACATAAAATTCATAATTATAGATTGTTAATTAAAAACATAAATGTATTTATTAATGTAATAATCATAGAAACAAAAAATATAGAGCAAGATAACATGTACTAAATGAGTAACATATGTTAAAACAAAATAGAGTAATCACTGTGCATAGTATAATTATAAAAGATAATTTGAAGAACCATATTAAGACCATATTATTAATCTATATCACATTAGAACTAAATTTCATTACATATGAGTGTTATATATATAATTATATAGCATTATCTCTTTACATTATAGCCTTTTTATATACTCAAAAGGAAAGTTTTTTCACATTATTGAACCATTGATTAAGATTGCAAGGTCAAATACATCCAACAGATTATAAAAAAGACAAAGTCATATATTATAAACATGTGTCCATCCAATTATACTTCACAGTCTTTATGGCCTTGATCCCTACCCAAAATTAACACAAACTGATGGTCTTATGTAAATCTAAAACTTAGTATGTCACATTTTAAGGCAGACTTGAGTGCTTTCATTTTATGGATTTGTGTAAGGGATTGATTTATAGTTTTGTATTTTTGTTTGAGTTTGATACTTTATAGTCTAGGTTTTGAATGTTGAGAAACATTATCCCCATGAAATTCACCATTGGAACATGACCCATACTCAAATTTTTCACATGGGGACCCTCTTACTTTTGCATAGTTATTTTCTTTTCATATTCTTACATACTAATTGATTTAACAGTTTTAGGAATATTGGAGTTTTTTTTCTAATGTAGTTAAGGGTATGAAAAAATAAATTAGTAAATAATATTAAAATAATTACAATACTAATCTATATAATTTATTTGAATTTTTTAGATTTCTAAAAATAGTAATGAAATAGGAGAAATGCAACATAGCTTTAAACTAGACTAAGATGACTGAGATAGAGGCTGAAACTAGCTATGTAAGATTGGGATAGTGTCATGAACCAAGATCTAGATTTTATTTAGTGAAAGGATAAGAGTGAAAAAAATAGGACACTTTAAGGTATGTCTCTATATTCTAGGTCATATTGTTATTGTCCAAATTGGTCACAAAGATCAGAGTTTTCTAGGTTTTGTTTATTGTCCTTATGTGAGCCTATATGTGAAATTTTGGACCTTGAATGTTGATAGATTTCCTTTTAGAGATAATTTAATATCCAAACCTAGACCTTCATAGTTTTTAAATAAAACTTGAGAAATATTTTGGGTTTAATGTGTGTAAGATGAATTGAACATGTATCCATACCCCTTGTGTGGGAACACTACCTACATACCAATACTTTGAAGAGGGATCAAGCCATATGTAGTTCTCCCACTTGATGTGATTTGTGAAATAGTGTTATGTGGATGAAAAAATGTCAATTTAAGAGTGCATGAGATGGCTAGGGACTAGTGCGAGGGTTTAAATATGTTGGTAGTAGTATTGGATGCTTGTATATAGATAATAGGGAAATTTGTCTTAGTGGTCTTACATCTATTATTGCTTGATTTTGTAATATTTTCCAACCCTTTCTAAATGAAATTTGAATGGGATTTTATATAGATCTATTGGTCATGGGTTAAACATATTCATGCTAGACCAACATAATAGGTAATAGGAATCATAAGGAAATGACCATTTGGGCTCAAAATGTGATTGGAGAGGAGCACTAGAAATGGGACACTTTAGGGTCTAGTGCTATAGTCCAATCCCAATGATCCTATATTATAGGTTCAAGACTTGGGGAGATGTAAATAGTACATGAAATTTAGCTTCAGTAAGCTAGAATTACTTAGAAGTCTATAGATGACTAGGAATAAGAAAAAAACTGTCTAGAAGGGTCATGCAAGCATGCAAGAGGGACTTATGGGTTGGGTGTCACAAGCCACACTAAAGCTACCAATTTTATCATTTTATATGACTAAATTTTCCCCCTTTTATTCTAGTGATGTATCAAAGTGAAATACTAGGATAAAGGAAAAGTATAAAGTGTATCTAAACTTACTTACAAGGGTGAATTCCATGACGCTATGTGATGCTAAGTGTGCATAGAGAGAGCACTTTATGAAGTATAAATACATAAGAGAAAATAAAGATTAGATCAGTTCTTACTTGATATTTTATATCTAAAATAAAAATGAACAAAAGTTTAGTAGGAGAAAGAGGAAGAAAAAGGAATGAATACACCTCATAGAGGACATGAACCAATACAAAACCTATTATGATACTAAGTGGTATTGAGTGATGCTAGATATGTGTTGTACCAAAATTAATATATCAAACAAAGTGAAGTGATAAATTCCTTAAGAGTGGCTCAAGAATGTAGAGGCTAGCTCTTTGGATCCATCATCACCTATTAAATATAGCTATGTGGTCATGCATGTGCTAATTGATGTTTGTATTATATGTCCAATCCCTCTAAGTAAGTGGCTCTAGAATACAAAGGCTAGATAGACCTTTGGCTCCATCATTGTCCACTAAGTGAAGATATGAATTGATACCAATATGAATGTGTGTCATATGAGATTGATCTTGAAGCCCATGAGTGATATAAAATATAATAATGTGTTGTGGATAGTTGAATGTGTATTAGAAACTAGACCAATCATGGTAATTTTAGAAGGAGATTAGGCTTGTATGAAAGCCACTCTAAAACTAGAAACTAGGCTTATGTAAGATCCACTTGGGAATGTGGAGGCTAAGCCTATATGAAAGCCATGCTAAAATGATGCCAACTACCTATAAATGGAATAAGGCACATAACTACTAATAATTCTTGGGTAATATATTAAATTCAAAAAGAAAATAAGTTAAATGTGTTACACACATTATCCCCAATCACTAGTGTCTATAATATAGATTATAATCTAGAAGTTATGCCAACTACCTAGTCTAAAACTAGAAGAGAGAGTCTTCATTATGTGTATGATGCTTGATATATCTAGATTCTCAAAGAAAAACTATATTAAAATTATTATATCTAAACTGATCTATATGTGGCAAAACTATAGTTGAGCTGACCTTCCTACCTATTTATAAAAAAATTGGATGTTTTATTGTTTGGATAGGAGCACAAAAAAAGGACAGCCTACTATGTGGTGTTATTTTCCATGTTTGACATTGTTTTCCTTTGTTGAATATGATGACTATTCTATAATCATTATTTTTTCTAGTATGTTCTACCTGGTTTGATCTATGATTGTTGTTTTAAGTGTTTTGAAAATTGGTTTTTTGACTGATAAGAGCTCTAATCTCTATGACAAAATAATTATTTAGTTCCCTCTCTTTCAAGGGTAAGAATGAAGACCCTATAATGATTTACATTATAATAAATAGCCCTACAAGTGTGTTATGATATGAAATCCATGATATAACAATGATAATTGAAAATATTTCTCAATATATAGCATAGTTTGCATTGGAGATTATTAGATCAACAAGGGTATGCCAAGATAGATATAATAATGCAATATCATATGCAGTGTACTAAATTTAAATTTGAAATTCTAGTTGTTAGTTGTTGAGGGATACACCATGATGTCCATCATGGCATCAAGAAATGAAGATAATGCATGATGTGTATTATGTCATTGCAAATAGTTGAGAAGCAATCAAGTAACAAGCACATAAGGAAATAATCAAGAACCATACAAAAGTGGCCAATAAGCCAATCAAATAAGGTACATCGGCACATGTCACTCAAACTAGAAATTAGGCATATAAGAGTGGCCAAGGGGCCTAGAAAATAAGGGGTATGGGCACATGTCACTAAGACTAGAAATTAGAGATAAAAAGCATGATCAAATTCCACATCGACATATAATTGAAAACAAGCAAGGTTGTTATGAGGGCCATAATCATATAAAAGAGTAAAATTAAAGGATATTGTCAAATGTCCTAAGTCACACACAAAAATAGAATCAAAGGCATTGACAAATGTCCTAAGGCACAAAGAAGAGATAAAATAGGAACTAAGAAATCAAATCACATCTAACTATGCAAAGCAAGAAAGAAAAACATGTAATAGGATATAAGTACAATCACATATAATTAATTAAATCAAGAAGTAAAAGTATGAAATATATGTAGTAAAAGACTAGGTAGATGCTAAGAAATAAATAAGTGCTATAAACTAGTAAGTGTCGATAGAGTAATCTCTATAAGCTAGTAAGTGATGTATATCAACATGTTAACTAGAGTGTGTGGTGTAGGAATGGCATCCCCTAGCTTGTGTATTCATGTAGAAGATGCCCTCAGTGGGTAAATGTATTGATGTATGTCTTGAATATATAAGTAATATGCACCCTCGATGGGTAGAGTGAAGCAATCAAGGATCTGGATGGCACTGCACACACTCAAAGAAGATCAAGTGAAGCATGATAATGTAGATAAATTTACAAATAATAGCATAAAATAAAAAAATGTAAGTCTAATATGGTAGTATAAATGTAAATCATGGATAATTCAAACAATTGAAATATTTTTGTGTTTTCAATTATTTAAATGTTTTTGGATTTTTGATATGTTTGAATGTTTTGGGATTTTTTGATATATTTGAATGTTTTTATTATTTTGAAAATTTTTATTGTTTTTGGTATTTTTTATATAATTTATGTACAATAAATCATAAGAATACTATGTATAATAAATTTAAAATAAATTATGTACAATCAAGATCAAGAAGAAATTGTACTAACTAGTGAGTCTCATAAGAGACTCCCTGTCATAGTGTCATGTATCAAACAAAGGAACCATACATGATTTAGAAACATGAGATAATATCTAAAAATGTGACTCCAAATATTTGGATTCATTATTGGTATCTTGGAAATCATAATAAACTATATTATTCCATTCATCATTATCATATTAATTTTGAACTAATGAAATGTTAGTGTTAACTTTTTTGTATCTAGATATTTTCCTTTGATAAATTGTGTCTATGAATAATTTTACTTAGGATGTTCAATAAATCCCAAACCTTGGTGATAAACATTATCAACTACTAGAATAGTAGTGATGCCTTGAGCCTACTTGCCCAACACTTGACCTTGATAATCAAACTATTGTAGATATTTTTGAGCAAAGCCATACTACTTTAAAAGTTGAACCTCATTTTGGAGAGATAGATTTTAATATTTTTCATGATTTACATCTGATTTTGGTACTATTTATTGCTCTAATTTTGCTTTTTTATCCTCTTTTTGTTCTTAGTTATGCATTGGTAACCATCGTTATATTGTTTCTAAATTTGATCTTTTGTGAATGTGTTTTTATATCACTATGAAATGCTTGACTGATTTACCTTGTAAAGGTTCCTCATTAGCAATTATCTATTATGTATTTTTTTTTAATGCCAAACATGAATCTATGTGATTCTCATGCATTCTATGATATGCACAATAATATTTGGATCTTCGTACTAGATGTAGAGGAGGTAGTTTGATTAATTTAGATTTAATCAATTCCCTTAGTACCTCACTTGAAATCTTGTTTTACCTTTGAATTCTTTTTCAATCACTAGTTGTGGAGTTACTTTGTTTTGATTTTTGTTTTGATATGTAACATTTCTTACAACCAATTGACTAGGTGAAGGTGCATATACATGATTGACATTAGGGTCACTTTGAGGCTTTTTTATTATAATCTAATTTTCCAATGTTGTGATATTTTAATTTAATAGATGATTCTACATTTATAAATATGAAATTAGCTTTCTCATATTAGTGATTTTATCCCTTAGAGTCTCACAAGTGCAAAACCTAGTTACTTTCAATTGAACATGTAAGCACATATGTTGAAGAGGATTTGAAGAAGCTATAGCCTACATATATGCATTAGGAACAATAGTATTATATACCTCACTTTTTTTATGGGTGATATCATGGACCTAATAGTGGGAATGTAGATATCACCCTCTATGGGGAGAGGAGGAGAAGCAAATTCTTTCTTGTGCATAAGATATAAACATTGAAACTTGACAGGTGGTTGTTTGCTTATGCAATGGATCCTCTAATTATGAAAGTATTTTATTCTTGATTGAATTACACATGATAGAGAGATAGAATGTTAAATAATTCATTATACTTATAATTTTTATATAAATATGATTATAAATGGTATTCCACATGAGAGATAACAAATAAGGAATAGAGATCATGCAATTTTGCACTAATGCATAAATAACATTGATATGTGATATGATATTTTTAATATGTTTATCAAGATAAACATTAAAAAATTTGCATATGAGATAAACAAATAAAGGGATATAGATCATTAAATGGTGCAGTAATGAATAAAAAACTTTTACATGTGCTATGATATGTCTAATATGTGTGGCAAGGTAAACTTAAAATTTTTTCCATATGAGAGATAGAAAGTAATTAATGAGACCTTGTATTAAAGACAAGTAAACATTGCTTTGAAGGTGAGGGATATTAATATGTTTAAAAATAACTTTCTTAATATCATCCCATATTATGAAAATTAAGTATGAAATGTAAAGAACGAATATTTGTATTAACATATGGTAAAATTCATCATTCATGTACATGATAAGACCGAGTATGATATCCTTATTGTTTGCCAAAAATGCAAAAAATATGTGTAAATAAGTGAGATCCATTTTTTTTAATGTGGAATCTCATAATAGATGTATGGTGATACCTGAAGCAAATAAAGGGACCTAGTATATGTAACTAGGGTTTTGAAAAATGATATTTATAAAATTACAAAGGAATTTTAAAATTTAATGTGAATTTTTTATTTAAATATGTATGTAAAAAATTTAAAAAATATTGGAAAAAATAAAAAATAATTTACCCTAAGGTCCTTAGGGTTTTTGTGTACAAAAAGAACTATTAAATTTAACTAGGGTTTGGAATAAATGATTTTTAAAATTACTAAAGTAAATTGTTTTTAAAAATGTAAATTTATTATTTAAAATATGAAATAAAAATAAAAAAATATTGAAAAAATTAGCAAGGAATCTACCTTAGGGTTTTTAGGGTTTTTATATGCATATAAAGTAAGTCGGGCTCACCAAATGATTTAATAGTTTTAGGAATATTGGAGTTTTATTCTTAATTTTGTTAAGGATCTAGAATAATAAATTAGTAAATAATACTATAATAATTATAGTACTATTTTTTATAATTTATTTGAATTTCATAGCTTTCTAAAAAAAGTAATGAAAGAGGATAAATATAACTTTGATTAAAAATGAACTGAGACAGCTGAGATAAAAGTTGAAACTAGCTGTACAAAACTGGGACAGTGTCATGAACCAAGATCTAGATTTTATTAAATGAAAGGACAAGATCACTAAAAATAGGATAGTTTAGGGTCTAACACTATAGACCAAGTCCAATCGTTATTATCCAAACTATTCATAAAGATCTAAGTTTTATGGGTTTTGTCTGTTGTCCTTGTGTGAGCCTGCATATGAAATTTTGGATCCTGAATGTCAACAAAGATCCTTTTAGAGTTGTTTTAATATCTAACCCTAGAACTTCATATTGATTGAATAAAACTTGAGAAAGAAAGAGGTCAGTGTGTGTAAGAGACACTGAATGTGTATTCACACCCCTTGTGTGGTTATGCTTTCTAAATACCAATAATCCAAAGAGGGATCAAGTCATATGTTATTCTCCCACTTGATGTGCTTTATGAAATAACATTATGCAGATGCAAAAAATCCAAATTGTGAGTGTTAGCGGTGGTTAGGGATTGGTGTGAGGATTTTAATATGTTGGTTGCTATATTATATGGTTATATGTTGAGAATAGGGAAATTTTCCTTAGTGGTCTTTCTTGTATTCTTGCTTTCTTTTGTAATATTTTCCAACCCTTTATAAATGAAATTTGGATGGGTTTTTATAGAGATCTATTGGTAATGGGTTAAATGTATTCATGCTATACCAACACAATGAGGAAGAGGAATCAAAATGAAATGGTCATCTAGGCTCAAAATGTGATTGGATAGGAGTACTAGAAATGGGACACCCTAGGGTCCAGAGTTATAATCCAACCCCAATGCTCCTATCTTACAGACTTGGGACTTGGGGGATGGAATTAGCATGGAAAATGTAACCTATCTAAGCTAAAATTAGGTCTCAAAATTATATGGATGACTAGGAATAAGTAAAAAGGTGTCTAGAAGGCTCATAAGAGCATGTAAGATGGACCTATGGGTTGGGTATCACAAGCCACACTCAAGCTACCAATTTTGAAATTTTATATAACTACACTAATATGACTTTGTTTATGGATGTTACTAAAAATTACAAAGATTTAGTTCCATTTATAGTCTCCAATGCATGATCCTAACATATTAATCACATTTTGGTTTATTTATGAATCATCAAGATATATTCTTCATGTAATTTAAAATGTTAAGTCAATTGTGAAATCTTACATGATCATTTTATTATTTTGGCCTAGCCTAGAAATGTTTATATTATGCTTCATAATTTAAAATGTTCATTCATTTGTTGAAGTTATTTATTTCAATCAAACTAGTGCTTGTTTAGTCAATTTTACATTAAAATATGGATTTATTTACCTTTTTCAAATTTATTTTTGTAAATTTATTTTTTGATCAAGTCTACTTTACATTTTCACCTAGTTTGGAATCAGTTATTACATGTTTTGTTCATTTTTATTTATTCATGCTTTGATGGTTTTAGTTTTATAATAACTTACTGATCATTCATTGAGTCTAATTTTTAATTGTTTTATTTTTAGAGATCTCTTGGATCCATTGATATTCATCCATGTGTCTAAATATCATCAACTCAAAAGCCCCACAGTAAAATCTTTTTGAAAATGATTGTTTATAATGCCATAAGAACCTAAGATTATGACACATGGGACCACATCAGAACCTTTGAACCTTAATCCTTGAAATATATGGGCCTTAGAATCATTAAGGTATTATCATGATGTCTTGGGTGTGAACTAAAAATGTAAAGGTCCATTCCTTAGAGGCACCAAGATTTTGCCATGTGGCACCATCTTAGAAACCTAGAAGCCTAGATGATTGACAACATTAACATGCAAGCTCATAGTATTAGAATTATTGAATCATGAAAGAATTAATATCTTGAGAGATTGATAATAATACATGTTTCCATGGTGATGAAAAAATAATAATGATGTAATGTTTGGGAATATTAAGGGAATGCCAAGTGGAAAAATCAAACCCAGTGAGAAAAAGCACAAATTTTATTGAAAGAGAAATAGTGAAGGGATGGAAAGGAAATAAGTTAAAAATAAGTAAAAAAAAAAATCCAACTTAATAATAAACATGTGGATGACTAGATAGGAAAATAGAGAGCCAAAATTTGATAGCTAAGCCAAAGACCAAGTGGCAACCAAGTGACAACTTGTTTCCAATTAGAATAAAAGATAAGTAGAGGATAAAAAGTGACTATAATTCATATAATTGATCATTATGAATACATATTGAGTTGAAAATAACCTACATCAAAGATATGGTGAGCTGATCATAGGATAAAATGATCATGTAAATGGAAATAGCTGGAGTATTGTTGAAGATATAGGTAAAAGTAGAAGATTAAATTGCGTAAGAGTTAGTAGGTTCATTAAGAGAAATAAATGAATCTATTTATAAATTATAACAATCCATTATTCCATTTCTACCTAGTCATCAAAATTTAATAAATAAATCATGAATATAGAAGAAATTCTATTACTTTGAGATAAGTGGACAAAACTAGAACAAAGAAATGATTACTCAATCATTGAGATTAATCTCTAATGAGGTGGATGTTTATAATTGGATTAATTATTAGTTATTAAAATAAATTTAATATAAAAAAGTGCCTATTGTTCCTTAGAATTTAGATTTCATTGGTGATTCAACCCACTTCCATTTTATAAGTTGTATCTAAAATTATGTCATGACTAGATCATTAATTTCTTCCTTTTTAATGTGATATCAAAAAAGAATGAGTTATAATTAGTTATTCCATTTATTGTTTGTATCAAGAGCATTTAATTTATGGTTTTGAATCATAGCTGTGATGGACCAACATTGTCTTTAAGATAAGCATTGCTTACTATTTTAAAAGGTTGGTAAATTTGGTCCATAAAATGCTATCATAATCATGCTTGGATTACACATATTATTCCATCATGATTTTTGAGATTTGATTGTCTACCAAGATTGACACATTTAACTAAAAAAACTCTATGGAGATGGAACAATTAATTAACCTACACTACCTACCAGTTTTGTATTGATGGTTTTCTAAAGATATTGACTTGATAAGTAATCTATGCAAATAAGTTTTTTGATGTTATTGGTGTACAACTAGATATATAATTAAATTGTGTAACAACTAGTTTAACTAGATTTAATAACTCATTTGGATTATTTTGAAGCTTACATTATTCATTATGTGAAAATAACTATAATATTATGTATTACCTTTATTTTTAATAGAGTTCTAGATTTCATGTTCACATAATTTTCCTTTTAGTCTTGTTAATTATGGTATTTAGTTTTTGCAATAGTTAGACTTGATGCCCAATGATTTTATTATAATCAACATAGTTTTAATTTTTGTGTATTAGATGACCAATTTTAATCAAAGGATTCATTTATTTATTTTGTAGTATCCTTTATTTTACATTTTTTTATGAAAAATGATCTACCCATTACATTGTAAATAACCCATTTTTAGAGGAACCAATAGTGAGATTCTAAATATCCCAAGGAAATCAATTTAACCTTTAGTAGAAGCAATCACAACCTAGCCATGATATATAATTTGTATTTTTTTTCCCTTGGATCAACAGTAGGTCCTAAAAATAAGGAGACTCTTTGTCCCATGAGCTGTTGAATACTTTTGTTCACTTAGATTATTAGTTCTTAACTATGCTTAACTGAGTCATAATTTTAGACTAATAAGACCAAACAAGGAACCAATGAACCTATAAATTAATATGTCTTGAGGTATAATAAAATGTTGGCCAAAATAATAAATCAAATGGAAGATAAAGATATTCAAGACATATTAAATAAAATTTTGCTTGCCCTATTACATGAGTTCATTGTTTTCAAATTGTTAAAATCTTTTGATGACTTATGCCATACTATTCAAGATCATGAAATGAAACTTATTTCATTTAACAAGCTTATGTATTTAAAAAACACATAAAATACATCCAATAACAAGTTTTATATCAAACGAAGCTATAAGGTAAACTTATAGAACCTAAAAAGGAAACAAATAAAAATGTTAATGTAGTGTCACAACAACATTATCGACTTGTCTTATATAATTAACCAAGGAGTTAATTTACATGATTACCTAAGTATCCAGCTTGAAGCTTGTAGATTATCATATTATATCTCTACCTCTTCCCATAGAGTTTGGTATTATTATACCTCTACCTCATGGATAGGATTCCAATGATTATTGTGACTATCACCAAGGCCTTGAGCATTTTACTAACCAATGTTATGTCTTAAATAATAAGATTAAAGACCTTATTGATAACTAATAACTTATATTTGATGATATTATAAAGGATTTAGGTCACAACATAATGACCATTAGAACCAAAATATGTTTAGTGGTCCATCAAAAGATTAATCTCAAAAGAATTCAAAAGTGAAAATGGAATATAATGCACATCCTCCACCACATTATGGGTACCCTTTAGATCGGATTATTGGTACTTATAAATGACATATAGCTCATATGATTCAAATAAAATATATTACTTTCAATGACAACAAGATTATAAATGATGATACATATATTGATTCATTATTTATTTAAGCATAAATTGATCACTATCTTATTCATAGTGTGATGATCGATAATGGTGTTAGCAAGAATGTTTATAATATGACATTACTTGCACATTTGGTATATGAACATGATGAATTTTAACTTTAGATAAAAATGGTTAATTAATTAGATGGGACCTCACATCACATTCTTGGTGATATTGAATCACCTTTATAGGTTATCCCAATATATGTGGTTACTACTTTCTTAATTTTACCATGTTAGTGTAGGCTTTTTCATACTATGTGGTTTTACCTACATGGTCTGATCAATTTACTTAAATTTAATAAAGGTCATTAGAGAATATAATCCGACATTAACGAGTATGTTGGTAAATATTTATCTTTTACCTATATAGTAAAACTTCTTATGCACTTTATGGCTAATACTTATTAATGTAATTTTCTTATTGTGAAGAACAACTTCTTCCTTTAGATTGCTCTTCTAATTTCACTACTCCATATAGGTTTTATTAGTGATTTTTATTCTATGCAATTTATCTTTGATTGTGGCCCACTCTTACATGGTATCATATCTCTTGATGGTAGTCAAATTCCTTCATTCGTATTATGAGATCTAGAATCTATCTTGTTATGGTGTTTTTCATTGATTTCAATTTTCAAGGGTTTGGTGGGATTTCTAGAAAATACATGTAGGAATGAATCACTAAAATCTATAAAATAAAAATGGATAGTTCCATTTGATTTATATGGTGTGAAATTCTTAAGCATGGATATAAACATGACCTAGATTCATGACATCCATTTTTAAACATTTTTTTAGGGTTTTACGTATTTTTATTGGTTTTCACACATATCCCTATTGTCATATTCTTCAATTAGAAAAAACATTCTAGGATTTTCTAGGTTTTCCAATATATAAATTGGGTCATTACTAGTTTTGTAGGAAACCATAAATATTTTTCAAGATACTTCTCTTTTTCACTATTTTTAGCCTATTTGAAAACTTAAGGAAAACATTTAAACACTTATAAACTTTTCTATCCTCTTCCACACCTACATGTCTCCCACAACCATACTTCCACAATAACCCTTCCATGTCCCTCATATACACATTAACGAAACCTTTCACCTTCATTATCACACATCCTTCACATCCATGCCCCAATTCCCTCTAGGTTTGCATGAATGTGATTGTACATTATTTACACTTATGCCACCATAGAGGCATCCATGCATACTAAGCACATGATAATATATTCCCATTACACCTAAATTATTGATAATTTTGCACTATCACATTCCTCATGGCCCTCACATCTGGACAAGTATCCTTACCACATGTTAATATGTGAACCTATGCAAGTGACACTCATATGACTATCAAATTTAAGATAGTTGAGAGAGATACTTCATTTTAAAAATGGAGGAATTTATGGATGATGTCACTCTACCATCAATCACATCAATAAAAGTTGGGGGGAATACCCTTTTTTGGTCTTAGCCTCTAGTCATATAGGAGTTAAGCCATTGCTTGCTTCCAACCTAAAATTTCCTAAATTTTGCTCCAAGGGGAAATAATTTTTTGTGTCAAGGTTTATTTCAATTTTTTTTGAATCCAAACATTTTCATTCCCAAAATTTAAAATTTATGAAAAGTGGATATCATTATTTTTTGCAATCAAGAAACATTCAAACTTACATAACTTTCAACTGATAGCTCCATTTTAGGTGTCATTTGTTTTAAAATTATGATTTTTTTCAAGCTCTATGCACTAGTTATACTATTATGATTTTTAAAATTGAACCTATATAGATTTATAGGGGTTTCATATCATCATATTTAAACACATGTAGTTTATCACATACTTCTTTTTTGTACCATGAATCTAATTGTAGTTTTGATTCTTACATCATTTAAATATAACAAGTGGAAAGTCAAACTAAAAATCCTCTTTAGGAATAAACTATTATATCAAATCATACTGGGTATATAAATATAAATGACACTTGAATCATAGAAGGTGAATTGCTATAACATAAGTGATAAAGTCTATAGTCTTTAATCCCTATCCATGTCTCTCTATTTACTCTTTCATATCAAATTTAAAACTCCAAATCAAGTGTGGACCTTATTGGAAAAAAAATTGGAAATTAGGTGTCATGATATGTATAATGATATCATTAGTTTTAGCCTAGGAGACTTTGATGTGATACAAGATGTTTTAACAAATTTCAAATCACTTTAGTTGTAGTTGAAACCATGTGGCAATGACAAAAATGATGATCAATTGATTCTCTCCATCCTTGAGAAATTGGGATCTAATTATTTTTATTCATTTCTACCTTTCTTATTAGTATTAGAGGTTCCTAAAGAATTGAAACATGTTAAGGATAAGGATAGCTATGATATACTTCATGTGTGTAGGATAGTGTATTGTATTCATGTAGGATTTTGGATAACAAAATCATAGTAATCATTAAATATCCTATGTTATTTAGGAATTAAGAATAACTAAAATTTCATAAACATAAATAAATAATTTGGGTTAAATTAGATAGAAAGTAATCAAACATTATACATGAGAATTCATGCAAGTAAAAAAGTAAGAAATCACATAGGTAACCATAACAAAATAAATCTCTATTGATCTCTTCAAAAGTGGAATCTTATTCTTATTACAATAAAAAGTATAATTAGACATTTCCAATCTATTATTGTTCAACTTATTCTCATACTTGACACCAAAATAGGATTCTATTCATATTATATCCTATTTCAAGTTATGAAGATAGGACAAAATATACTTATACACAAAAAAATGAGTACATAATTCATGACTATTAGACAAATATTATGCACAGCTTTACAATATAAATTCTTCTACCAATACTTTCTTGGACTTGATATGTTATCTCAGAAATACCTCTAAAATGCATAAGTGATTAGAGGATGAAGAAATGGTTAGACCAATAAGATTTTTAGTAATTTTTGAAGTCATAATTTCATATTTTCACCTCTTGTCCACTTACTTAGCTGCCCTTTCAAGTTTTCAACTAAGTAGCAGACCAACCTACCACCCTTTTCATATGTTTAATAGGTTGGTGTATCTAGGTGGATACCTTTTATAAGTCTTAAAACATCTTGGCCCCACTTTTCTTACTAAATCATCCCCAATACAAAATGTTATACAAAATTTTAAAAATTAGTACATTACATAATACTTAACTTGATGGTGTTGGCATATATGTAGATGATGATAAACCCAAAGATTCCTTGGCCTTAGACTATGTATACTTACATTGAGTGATGATATATTAGATCTATGAAGGTGGTATATACAAAAATGTGTTGAAAATATGGGTGACTACACTAGAAAAAGGGGTCAGATCCATCTTGTATACATTTTGGGTAGCATCACTTCTTGAATCAATCATAGTAGGGTATGTAATGGAGCATGGTAGCTAATGATATGCTTGAGATCTATGTCATTAGTTATGATCAAGGTTGGATTGTTTTTTTTTAACCTTTTCTAAATCATTCCACTTAGTTGATCCATCTTATCTATGTGTCATTAAGCTTGGAGGTCAGCAAAAGAACTATGCAAAAGTTGACTCTACCAATTTAAAAGGTTATCATGCACATTATCCTTGGCATTGTGTGACTCCTAAAGTGATCCATGCTTCTCCTCACTATTCATAGTGTGGCTAACCATGGTTGCTTTGTTGTTGGTATCCTTTAAAAATTCTAAACTAAATTTGGCTAAAGAGGTATGTAGTTACTTATTCCAGTCCAACAAGCTACATATGACTTATTGTGCTTGAAGTGTAGTAGTATCAATAAATATTTGATACTCTTCTAATAGAGTGATGAGAGTCACAACCTCAATCTTAAACTTTTTCCCTAATGTGTCAATTAAATGGAGTTTCTATATTGTGCACTATTCCTTGGTTAACTCAAAGATAAGTGTCTTGAGTCTACATTGATTGGACATGACTTGGTCCCTGATTGCTTAAGTGACCAACTCAGGATAACTGTCTTATATAATATTGGTTTATTTATGTAGGTGAGCCTTCAACTCGTCATTATTAGCCTTATATTAATCTATTCATTTCTCCATATATGCAACCTTCTATGTAATAGATTCTTGGAATATTGTCATGCCCTCTAGATATTTCTTCAATGGTAGTTTAGAGACATCCAATGATGCTTCATGTTGAATGTGGAACATTTCCAATGTTCCTTTAGTTGTTGAAGGGTTGGGTCATGGAATGGTCACAAGTGGAAGAGAAAAGGTGGTGCATTGACCACTGATAGTTAGGACTTCCCATAGCCAAACTAATCTCAAAGGCAATTCTAGTTGTTGTGGATCTGTTGAAGTCATAAATGGTTCTTCTTATTTCTCTAGCTACTCTAATCTAGTTTTTTGTTACTCAAGAACTTATTGTTATTATGTTGTAACCTCTAATAAATTCTTAAGTTATTACACAATGTCTTCATCCTATTTTATTTTGGAACCCTCCTCTACTTTCCTATTCAACTCATCTTACACAACTTTATTTTTCTCCAATTCCTCTTCCTAGAACTTATGTGCAAGCTCGCATTCCTTTTCTATTCCTCTAGTACAATATCCTTGGCTTATTTAGCTATAGCCTATGTTTATACTTATATTTATACCACTTAGTTAGCCTATGCTTTGGTTGCACTTGATTTTTGTTATTGTGATTTGGCCTACTATTTGTATAGGGCTTCATCTTATTCTTCTGTATTGTTTTTCATAAAGTCTTCTATGTGATGTTTCACATAAGTGGCATCCTCTAGAGCCTATGTTATTTGTGTCACTACATCCTATTGTTTATTTTATTCTTCAACATTGGTTTTGGAAGCAATAATAATGTCTTTATTCTTCTTGTCTTTAGCCATCTTATTTTGATGTGCCTCATATGCTTGATTTACTACATTGGTGGTTTATTGTACCTTCTTGGCCACTTTGAGAGCCTTCTATCAGTCAAACTCTACATCATGGGCCTTTTGTGTGGCCTTAGCTTCTTTAGTTTGTCAACTTAATTATTGTACTTATTGTTATTGGTCTTTTTCCTTATGACATTTATTTTCTTCTTTTCTAGCTTGTTAATTTACTAAATCTACTCATATTATTCTCACACATTTTCAACCATGATGGATGTAGGGCATGGTGATAGTTATAACCACAAACTAAGAGTAACCTTATTGCATACTTTCACCATGTGCACTTCCTTCCAAAATAATAACTTATTCTCCTCCTCTTTGTCATAAAAATATCTTGCATGTCTGCAACCATTACCTGCTAAATTTCCTACTCATCCATTCCTATTAGAGGAAAGTTTTAAGAGCTTGTGATATGGGGAACCTTAGGATCATCTAGATAGGTTACAATCCTCCTTGTCTTATGCTTCAATGTAGGAGATGATGATTGTTTCTCAATGAATAGCTTATGCTTTCCTTTATGCAGCTATAAATTTGTGACTTCCTATTGTTGATGTACTACATGGAATGCTACACCAAGTAGTATAGCTTAGATAAGTGTTTCATGCCTATATGCATAATATTTTTTATTGGTAACTTTATAATATTCCATGTCCATCATGAAAAATAATGGTATAGGTCCAAATGGAAACCTTGGTAGCTCATGGATGTGAATGAACACACCTTTTGATATTAGGGTGACAACATGTTTTCCCATGTATTGCATGATGTTTGGCAGTACCTAAGGATGTGTGGTAATTATATCCAATAACTCCTACCACCATGTCTTAAATTTACCCTCATGGGTTATGGAATCATGCTCAAGTGTCCATATAATGTTTTAAAATTACTATGTTGCCTAGTAGATAGTTTTGGGGTACACCTCTCCTTCTGGGGGTTTCCATTATGTGAAATAAATTATAAAGATAAGTAATTGGTACTCAAAGGTATACTTAAAAGTCATGTAAAACTTGTCAATATTTTTTAGTAGATATTGAGTAAATAATTTAATCCAATTAAATTCATCATTTCTATAGATCATGTAGTGTGCAATATCCACAACCTTTTTGGAATTTTCTTTGTAGACTTGGTGGTCTACTAAGACCTTTGTCTATTGCATTCTACCAGGATGCACAGTAATTCATATTAAATTTATTCAATTAGGATTCCTATGGATCCTTAAACATATAAGTATATGGCTTCCTGAAGGATAGGACATTTTTTCATCTTGTATGGGGCAAGATAGTGTCCTCATGTAGGGATGACCAAAGCTTAGGCTATTACTTCTATATTGATGATTATCATGGTGTTGTGGCTAATGTAGATGTTTCCATAATTATATCAGCTGATCAAGACTTGTACAATCTCCCCCAAGTCACCAAAATTGGGCATGCATAGTAGGAAATCGACTTCTATGTTATAGAATTGGTGGGGTACTACAAAAGCTAGTGGTTGTGTAACATTGATGGGATCTAGTTGAAAGAGTTTTTAATTTTCCACTTAAAGGAAATCAAATGGCTCTATATAAGTGAATTTTGTTTTTCAAAGAACCAATTCAATGCCCATTTCTTATTTTTGATAATCTATCAAACTCTTAATGAGTTGTGAATGATCCATGATTATTGAGTGATAAAATTAGAAATATATTGGCTATTTACATAGTAAAAATTAGTTAATCTCTTGAAAATTTAACTCATGATAGTATTTTTAATGATGAAATGTAGACTTGTTTCACAACCTTATGCCTTTATATATTTCTTGCCTATTAGATTCCACATAAACATCATGTTGATCTATCTAGTCGACATCAATGAAAATGTTTATGTGCAAAATCTTATCCAATATGGAAATTAAGGTAGTTAGTCATTGGTACATGCATTGAGTTATATCATTATGTTATTTATTATTAATATTGTAGTATGAATGGATGACGTTAACCAACCACCAATTTGTTGAAGATTAGGTCAATCAAACCTTGGATATAACATTTACTACTTGGGGATTCTTGTTATATAGTGAAGATCTTGGCTAATATGACTTGATCATATATTTCCTAGACTTAAATTCTTTCTTTTACTCTTACTCACATTCATGATGGTGTATCTAAATTCTTATATACACAGTTGGTGTATGTTATACTTTTTATTTTGGTTCCCAAAATCTACTAAAGATATCATAGAGAAACACACACATACACACACAAAATCACACAAGAAAACATACAAAAAATGAGAAATCTTAATCTACTCAATGTTACTCAACACCCACTCATTTAATAGAAAGAGATCAATTAAGACTATTGGTGGTAGGGATAAAGGATATATCCATTCACCCACCCTAGAAAAATGGTTCCCTATATCTCTCTCCAAATAATGGTTAATTTATAAAATATTTCATGCATAATGTAAGACCATTTCCATCTAATCTATAATTTACATGGAAATTCTCTAAAGTGACTATCATATAACAAAACTAGTTGATATTTATAAAATTCCTTATGGCATAGATTCCCGTCATGCCATGTTTTTTTGTTTTGCTTATGAACTTATTACATCTATAATAATATACATTGATATTCATCCATCCTATTTATTTTAATAATATTTTTGGTGAGAGACTCATGATCCCCTAGTTTCATGACCATTGCAATGCATAGACTGGGTACCAAATATTCGATTGGCATAACTACTTCAAGCCCATAAACCAATAGGAATGTAGTAAAAATAATAGACCTCTTATAGTGCATGAAATATGCCAAAAGAATCATAGGAATATGATCTTCCTAACCATCTCTCTTCACATCACATATATTTTTCAACATCTTTCCCAACACATTTTTAGAAACCTTAACTTGGTCATTAGCTTGTGGATGGTACACAATACTTTAATGATGTAAAATCATGAATTAATTTATCAAGGGATTTGATGGTATTTTTCAAGAAGTGTGTCCCTTGATCTCTAATGAGATTGATGGTTCATCCAAACCTTGTAATAATATTCTCTTAAAGGAACATAGTTATATCCTTCACGCCACAACTAGGTGTTATAGCAGTTTTAACCCATTTGGTAAAGTAGTTTGTCATAATGATAATATACCTTACTTTCCTCTATTTACTCAAGGGATTGACATGTCTTAAAAAATTGATGCCTTATTATTTAAATGGTTATTTGGATAACAAAGGCTATATAGACATTTAATCCTTATAGAGTGGCTTAGCCATGCATTAACATACATCATAATGTTTCACCACTGTTTGGGCATCCTAAAAAAGGTTCAGCTATCATAACCTACTCTATAAAAATTTACTGGTAGTAACATCTCTATAGAAATGACCTATTCTTATTATTTGGTGTGCCTCCTATAAGATATATGGTCATTCATGTTCTAAAACTACCATGTGCAGTACTTCATCTTTCCCTATATGATACAAGAGCCCATTTATAATAGTATATGACAAAGCTTTGGTGATAAATTACCTGTTGTCTCTTTCTTGGTAGTTCACAGGGAATAATACTTATTATAGGAAATTAACAATTACCTCAAAAATTTTAGGGATCATAGAAACATGAAATACATGGACATCAAAAGAATATCCATGTAATTCATCTAGTTCTTCCCCATTTATGATGCGACTAATGTTATCTAATCCCACATTTTCTCTTCCTAGATTGACATTAATATGAAATTGGAATTCTTTAAATAACATCAACCATATATAAATGTGTCCTCTAAGCTTTAGATTATTGACAAAGTATCTAAGATCTTGATGATCCATGAAAACTTAAAATGGTGTTACAAGAAGATAGTTTTGGCATTTATGTAGTGCAAACACTATAGCCAGTGATTCTGTTTTAGTTGTCATGTAATTATTTTTTATGTCAAAAAAATTCTAGATTGAAAAATGTATGGGGTGATCCAGTCCACCATCTCTTGGATGGACAACCAAAACACCCATTATTATACCAAAAGCATAAAAATGAACATTAAAGAGCTTTCTCTAATCTACAAAGTTAAGAATAAGTTTAGTGAACAATATCTACTATAGTTTGATAAAGGTTTCTTGGAACTTAGAAGTCCAAACAAACTTCACACATTTTCACAATAAATACTCCAATGGAGATGAAATGATTTCATATCCCTTGATAAAATTATTATATTACCCTATGTGGCCAAGAAAATATCTCACTTTTGTGGTGCTAACTAGTGGAGGCATACTTAGAATGACTACAATTTTAGTTTAGTCTAACAAAATGCCTTCACTGCACACTACATGACTAAGTAGGACACAAAATGTGTTAAAAAAAATCACTCTTTTAAATTTAGGGTAATATACATAGCTCAACAACATTGTAACATAAGGCACAACTTGGATAATTATTTTTTAAATAAAGAAAATAATGCCCAATCATCAAGATAGACTTTCAGGAAGTCATGAATGAAATCCTTAAATGCAGTAACCACTACTTCAGAAAAAATTATAGGTGAAATATTGAGTCCAAAAGGAATTACATTATACACAAGGGATCACCATTCCAAGGAAAAATTAATTCTATCTCTATCTTCTTTTGTGATGGGTATTTGATGATAACCACTGAGGCCATTTGTGAAAGAGTAGACTTCATGACATGTGATAGATTCCAAAACTTCATGTATGAAGGGAATCAAGAATAGATCATTCACACATGCATCATTCAAAATTTTATAATAACAACATAATTTAATCTCCCCTTTTTTATTAGGATACAATACCATGGGACTAACCCAATCTTCCTTTTTGATTGGATAGATTATACATGTCTTATATCTATCAAGTTCAACATTCACTTTCAAATTCATATTTGGATTCAAATTATAGGGTCATTTATTTATAGGTCATGCACACTCCTTTTGTTTGATATGAATTTCACCCAAGGATGGATAGACTCCTCTATCATCTAAAAACGTAGTGAGAAACACATCTTGATAATCTTGTAGAAGTTGCATGGCTTCTAAAACATTGGATTTAGTCCAATAGTCACCTCTATGTGCCATTTTAGTAATCACCTCACTTCTAATGTTTTCCATGTGATTTTCAATAGGTTTCTAATAAATTTTACACTTTTACTTAGTAGCATATTAATGTAGCATTTATCTCCCTTCCTATTATATAATCTATATGTTGTGCAGCTTGTTATCTTTAGTGGGTTATACGATTGAGTCCTTTAATAATTCTACTAGCCATTTAGGTTTAAAAAAATCTATCATATTGATATCACTAATAATATTTAAATATTCAATTTCCTCTTATTCATCTTGTATTCAATGTCATGGCTACATAAGAGATTATTCTTCCATCTTGGTAGTTTTATATATTTGTAATGTTGTATTTAGATCATAATTTGCATTCTTTTACATAGTGGATTCTGTCATGGTGCTTAAATATTCTTTGCACCCATAGCATATTAAATGTTTGATTTTCATTAGTAAATTATGAACTAGAGGGTTCTCATCTTTAAAAAAAAAAAAAACATCTATATGATTGGCCATGCATCTTCACCTAGTACTTTGTCTCCCTCTTATGTTTTTTTTGCATATACCATGATGATGGTAAAGGGATAAGTGTGTAATGAAATATGTAAACCCATTACTTTGATACCATATGTTCTACAGTCTAGATTTCAACACATTGAATATGTATTTTATTGTATTTACCTTCCTAAAAGAAAGGCCCATTACTTTTGATGACCTATGGTAGTTAGAATTTACTAATCATAAGTTTGCACACATCATCCCAATCAAGTTAATTGTTTCTATTAATTTCCCACCATGTCATTTGACCTCTATTCAAAACATAATCCAAGGAATTGACCCATTGACTAATGGTACATACATAGACTTGTAGGAAAAAATGAATTGATTGATATCCTCAGTTTCATAGTATGAAGGAAGTTATCTCTCATGGGTAAAGACCATTTTCATAGGTCAAAGTTCATGATTACCATGATGATGCAAATCTGAGTCTCCATTGATAGATGAATCTATTTCCTAAGGCAAAGTTCCTTCTCTATTCAACTCTAAAGAGTCCTACATATGATCATCTACTTGATAGATAAAATCAACTTCTGATAATGTAGGAGATTTAACATACATGGATGCACAATCCTCAATGACAAATGAGGGTGCCAATGGCTATGTAAATATTAGTTTAGGAGTCCATTGTTTAGATGTATTCAAATATTAAGTGAGTAAATATTATACCTAAGGTTTAGTATGCTCATACAAGTAATTTCACTCAACTATGCACAAATATTTTGGGTTATCTCTAGAGTTTACTTTCATCCAGTTAGTTTCTTATAAAATATAAGTAGAGTCTAGTTTAGTTGAAATGATGTAGGGTTTGTGTGCCTTATTTAGAGGAATGATAGAAATATTTTCTCCTTAATGTACTTATATTTGATTTTACATAGTATTAATAGTCATCTAACCATCACATGCCAATTTATTACCAATCAACATAGGGTAATGAGTTGTTTTTATCTTCATGCTGATTATTTCAAAGTCACCTTGTAGGCTTAGTTTTATGACTTTAATCTCAACATATTCTAATCTACCAATGGGATCAACTCTTCCACATTCTACTAAGCTCAAAGTCACTAGGCTATAACTTAGAATGGACCATCCAATCACCTCTCATGTATACCTAGGGACCATGTTAACCATGCTACCAAAGTCCAAAAAAAGAATTGGAATTTCATATCCTGCAACTTCAATGCTGATTCATGCATCGACATCCCATGGCTTCTTTATTTTGACATACCGAATAGTCTTTTTTGTATTTTGTTTCCCTTGCTATGTACACTACAATAAATTAAGTAGAAAATTTGTGATGTTGTGAGACATGTATTCAATGTGTAGTGTACTTAATAACTTTATTAAATCTATTATCATAGTAATAACTCCATCTTATCACATAATGTACATGATTTGGATATACATTTGGGATTATTTTAATGCAACATCTCCTTTAGTAGTGCCTTAGTGTTGAATATTTTTCAACATCTACACAAATTTATAAATGAACCCCTTTTATATAATTGGGTCTAGGTATTTTTCTTTTTTCACTTTTTTGGATTCCTTGGTTCTGAAGCATTTTGAGAGGAGGCTATCCTTTCTCTATGTGCTAGTGTCTTAGAACATCATTAAAAAATGCATCCTCCTTAGTTTGTTTATTCACCATGTTAAAATTCATGGTGTATTTTTATTTTCTTTGATTTTCCAAGATGGGATAGTATTTTATCTCATGCTGTTCATCTAAGATATAATATGCATAATAAGATTATCTTTGGGGATTCAAAGGGAAATTTTACTGCACATTATTATACTCACCACACAAGTAACATTAAAAAAGAGTCCATTAGTAATTATTTACTCTACCACCCTAGTTACCTCCTTGTATCCACCCCTAGATCCTCCTCTATTCAACTGACAACCTCTTCTATAACCTCCTTCTTGTTGAATCATATTCCAATGCTAATGTTGGTGGGTGTTATCTCTAATTCTAAATTGTTATTGCATAATTGGTGGAGTCCAACCTATAATATGTGAAGTAATATTGTCTTTGGGGATTCAAATGTAATTTTCACTTCACATGATTATAATCTCCAAATAAGTAACATTTCAAAGGATGCCATTGATAATTATTTATTTTACCACCCTGGTAACCTCCTATGTATCTACCCCTAGATCTTCCTCTATTCAACTAATAACCTCCTCTAGAACCTCCTTCTTATTGCATCATATTCTAGTGCTAGTGTTGGTGGGTATTTTCTCCAATTCCAAATTGTTATTTCATAATTGGTGGGGTCCAAATAGTTTGTTACTGATACATCATTACCAGATTCCAAGGTGTTGTGTAATGGTATTGTGATGATGGTGATGTCCAACTCAATGAAGGAGGGGTCCAACCAGCCAGACCTTGAGGTTAGTACTAAGGTGAACTAGGTATCCATTGAAACCCTACATGTTTCACATAACCTTTATCAAACTCTAGGCCTATAATCATCTTATTTTTTAGGACACTTGTTGTGTAGTGATGATGAATACATTCTTTTAAATTTATTCTTTGAACTCCTAGAAATCCCTACAATTCTTTTCATCATGATTGTGTGACTTAAAAAAATTAAAATATAAACTCTATGGGATTTTGACATACTATTTCAAAAGATGGAACTATGTTTTTGCATGTCCTACCACTCTATAGATTTCATATAACTCTATCTTGATCTTAGGACAATAGTTTTCGTGATGTCCTTATTTCCCACACTCTACACACCATATATTTAGCTTAGGATTATTTGATTCATGGTATTGTTCCATCCTCTTCATAAAATATTGTAGTGTATTTTCAATCTTAGAACCCATAATGGGAGCTTCTCCATAGTCTTAAATTTGTTCCATGTGTAGAGAAATAACTATAGCATATGCCTTAGTAACATATTGAGTTTTTACTTTAACAAATATGATTCTAAAATGCATTCCTTCAACAAACCACACAACTTTATCTTTATTTTCTAGGTAAAATTCCATCTTATTCATAATGATTGAGAAGATACAATCATAGTCACAAATTAATTCTCTTTCCTTCTGCCTAATCTCCTTTAGGTCTTGAATAGTCTTACTTATACATTTATTTATCTTAAATTTTGTAATAAGCCAATCCTTAACCTATTATAGACTTTTCTGCATAATTTCTCTATGATACATAAACTCAAGTGATATTACATTCATTTCCCATATTAACTCACACTTCTTGATAGTCTCATCAGTAATACCCTTAGCTTGTCATATCATCTCACATGTTAGTAAGTATTGTTTATGGTCCATAGACCCATCATATGCTTCCACGTTAATAAATACTCCTACCACACCCATTTTATATACTAGTGTCAAGGGGATATATTGCATATATATTATAGGGGGAGGATGGATTCTATGTTATCCTTCTTATGCACTATGAATATTCACCTTTGTACTAGGGGAGTTAACTTGTGCACTCTATTTTTTATGTTTTCTTATTTTCTCTGCTTGATTTCAGTAAATCCTACGTCTTTCAAAGTATTGAAAATTGAGGTTGTTTCAATTTTAGTACCCAAATGATATACTTGTTTTTAAAATTGACCTTCCCAACTAATATCTTCATGTCTATCTAGTGAAAACTTCTAATTCAATATAATAAATTATGCTACGGGGACTTGTGCTCTTCTAGTGAATGATTATTTCATTCAAGTTTTTTAATTCTAAACTTGAACCTATGACTACTCTATGACTTTGTTATGATTATTTTCTTAATACTTAATGTATTTATTTTGATAATACCCTTTATTTTATCTATTTACTACATCTATCATATAACTAATCTACCTCTACATTATTTTCATCTTCATCTTCAAACATCTCTTCTTCTTCTTCTCACTCTTTATCATTTTTTTCTTGCTATCAGAATTCATATTCTTCCTTAATATCATATTTATTCATCCTTCATTATTTGTCTCTTTATTATCTTTCATCACATCTTCTTACTCATTCATAATATATTTTACTACTACTTCTAACTCTACTCATAGCTACATGGGTATTCTTTTGTTTACTCCACCTATTCTATTATCACAACTCACATTCTAAATCTAAAATTTCATTTTGACTCTTCTTCCCTCATGTCTCCATTTGGATTTAGGTTCAATCCTTACCTTCTCATCTAATAATTATTCACTATATTTCACACACACCCCCATATGCCCAAAATAACTACTCTATATTGGTTGGAATAGGCACCATGGCCCTATCCACAACCAATATCTTCAAAAGGATAGGTAGTCACTTCAAAAATTTACCTTGAATTCCTATGATGAACAAGTCCTTCACATATTATAAAGGTATATATCCTTGTACTAAAAACTTAGTTATATATTTTTATACTATAGTATTAACCCAATGATGTATTGGTCTTGTCCAGTAAATTTCTAATATCTGTAACTGGTTTATCTTTTTTTAGTCTAGATTATAATTTATTTTATTCTTGGGTTAAAAAAATAATATTATAACTATGCTAACAAATTAGCTAGTAATTTAGGTAACTCGTACAAAAAAAATTCATAAATTTCTCCATGAATATGATCTCAAACGATTTCCTATATTGTAAGACCATTCTATTTTTATTCTTCTACAAAATTAAAGATCCTTTGGTCTAACCATGTGTCAAAATCTATCTACTCTGGTAACCATATTAGCATAATCTTATCTAAAAGGAATGTTTCCATGATTACCAAATGATTGTTATTAGAGGTTCCTAAAGAATTGGAACATGCTAAGGATGAGGATATACTTCAAGTGTGCATAATAGTGTATTGTATTCATACAAGAGTTTGGATAACAAAATCATAGTAATTATTAATTATCCTACATTATTTAAGAATTAACAACAACAAGAGTTACATAAACATAAATAAAGCATTTGGGTTAAATTATATAGAAATTAATCAAGAATTATAAATGAAAATGCATTAAATTAACAAATTATGAAATCATAAAGGTAACCATAACTAGATAAATCTCTATTGATATCTTCAAAATTAGAACCCCATTCTTCTTACAATCAATACTATATATAGATGTTTCCAGTCTATGACTAATAATTTTCTTCTCATAATTGGTGAAAAAAGAGGAGTCTATTCATATTCTATCCTATTTCAAGTCATGAAGATAGGAAAAAATAGACTTATACATGATAAAATGAGTACATGATGCACAAATATCAAACAAATATCCTATGTAAATTTACAATCTAAATTCTTCTACCAATACATGCCATTGAACATGCTCTTAGAGATACATGTAATATGTCATCCTTGGATGGATTTGATACTAACTTGGCTTGGTATCAAGACAAGCTCATTCAAATGGGTGAACTTAAGTCATCTAAATCACATTTCCTAGTTATGAGTCATGAAAAATATAAGGATTCTAGAAGCAAAGAGAAGAAATAGAATAATGACCCAAAGCAAATAAATGGTTAGAAATAAAATGATAAGTCAAAAACATCAAAACATTCCTCCCTCTTAGAATTAAAAATCCAAGAAAGAGAGAATTGCATGTGGCTATTGCAATAAATATGGACATGATGAATCCAAATGCATGACGAAGTAGATTGAGTAATGGGAAAAAAGCTCAAAAAGCATAATATTAGTGTCCCTTAGTCTTCTAATCAAATATCATCATCACATGAGTATTAAAAGGCCAAATATAGTAATAAGTTCCTTGAAATAATTACTTTCTATAATTTCATCCCATCCTTCCACATGGGTTATTGACTATGGTGCCTCATACCGCATGGCTTCCTCACAAGACATGTTCTCATCCTTTGAACCTTGTTATATGCATTCCATCTTGTTGGGAGACAATAGTTCTCTAGAGATTAGCAAGAGTGAATTTTTCAAAGTGAATTATGGGATACTTCATGATGTTTTATTATTCCCTCTTTCTCCACCAATCTCTTATCTATTTATTAGATTAGCCACATTAGTTTTGGAATGAAAGATGAGTTCACACCTAATTAATTAGTTATTAGGGAAACAAACAATGAATCCATTATTGAATTTGGGAAATTAGATCACCACTCATAATTGTATACTTCCTCATATTTTTCACCTGATCAACCCTATTCTATATTTCTCATTCATTCAGATCAAGTGAGCAAATTATGGCATGATTGTTTTGACCATATCAACTATCACTACCTAGATCAACTCCTTCATCATGGCATGGTTTTAAGGTTACCACAAGTCAAGTTTTTTTTATATATTTTAATAAGGTTTCATACTTGGGAAGCATCCTAGGGAGAATTATGACAAGGGCAAGTCATAGATATCTAAATAGACATTAGAGCTAGTTCATAGTGATATTGTTGCTCCACTTCTAAAATATTCATTCAATGGGACAAAATACATGATTACATTCATTGATGAATTTTTGATGTATACTTGGGTGTATTTTATTGAGTAGAAACATGAGGTCTTTGATCATATTCAAGACTTCAAGGTGATTAAATATAGATAAATAGGTAAATCCATCAAGATATTTTGTATCGATAATGGTGGTATGTCAGTAACCATTTTCAGAAATTTTATACATTAGATGGGATTAAACTATAGAATATATTTCCATATATTCCTTAATATAATGGTGTTATAAAGCAAAATAATCCATCCTTAAATAAAATGGTCAATTGTATGCACCACTCCAAGTCTCTTACACCTTATTATTGGGCCAAGGCCATCAACTATGCTTATTATATCTAAAATTAAGTTCATCATAAATCATTAAAGGGAGTCACTCTTTTAAAGCATGAAATGGTCAAAAACCCATAGTGAATCACTTTTGAGTGTTTGGATCTCTTGTTATAGACTGTATTCTAAAGAATAAATGTAAGAAAATAGAACCTTAGATTTGACCTTACATCTTCATTAAATATCCTTATAATGTTAAGGGATATGGGCTTCTAAATAGCACCACTCATGAGTTTTTCATTGAGAGGAGTATTATATTTCAAGAGGGTCCTCAAGAATCTACACATGACACTCCTCCATCTTCCTTAGCTACACTTGGATTTGATGATAGTTTTGATGATTCAAATCCACTTAAGTATCTTCTTAATGATCCAAATTCTTATTATAGTTCTAATGATGATAGTATTGATGAGGATTCCCCTCCTCCATAAATATCTTATTAGGGTGAGAAATATCCTTCTAAATCTCTGAGTACTTGTCCTTTTTGGTTTAGATAGACACTACAAAGGGTTGGATAATGTGTTGGAGATACATCAAACAATAATTAATCTTGTTCACAATCCTAAGATAGGTCACATGCTTTCATTAAATATAATTCTAATCCAAAATCATTTCATGAGGCATCATGCACTCCTGAGTGGTATATTTATATAGAAGAAGACTATAATTCCTTTTAGGGTAACAACACTTAGGATTTAGTTCCACTTCCTAAGGGAAGAAAACTTGTTTGATGTAGGTGGATATACCAAAATAATTTGTAGGAAATATGTCTATAGATAACTTCAAAGCACATTTGGTATCAAAGGGTTATTCTCAGGTACCTTTCATTGACTATAGTAAGATATTTGCCCTATTTTCCAAAATTAACTCAATTCAACTCACTCTCACCATTGATGCAACACACCATTGGGATGTTCATTACATGGATGTGAAGTGTGCCTTTATTCATAGTGATCTTAAATAGTAAATATACATGGATCAATGAAAATTATTTATGGAAGATTATTCATTAGTTTTTAAAATTTAAAAATATATCTATGGCCTCAAATAAGGTCCTTGAATTTATTATTCCAAGATGAACTCCTTTATTCATTTAGTTGGGTTCATCAAATGTCATTCTAATCTTAATGTCTACATTTGTGGCAATATTATTCACTCATGAATATATTTATCTATGTGGATGGCCTATTGATCATATGGAATTCTTCATCCACCATTGAAGTAGTGATAATTTCTTTATCTGATAGGTTATCAATGACTAACATGGGCTTGTTACACTACTTCCTCAAGATTGAAATTTCTTAGTCTAACTCCAAGATCATTATTAAAAATTTTAAGTATGATATTGATTTGAATGCATTGATTATCATGGATAACTATAAACTAGATCTAAATAATTTTAAATATGATTTGGATCTTGTGGTTTATTTTCCATCTCCTTTAATTGATGCTACCTCATATCAATAAATTTTTGGTCGACTCATCCACCTTACACACACTAGACCTAATATTTCATTTTTAGTGGGAATGGTATCTAAATTTATGTAAGAACCACATGAGCTACAATAAAAAGTAGCTAATCATATTATCCATTATATTTAAGGTACTCATAGTTACTAGATTCAATATGGAGTAGGCATTAACATCAACTAAATTGGTTATAAAGATTTAGATTGGGATGGTGACATTCAAATTCTAAGTCTACTTTTAGTAAGATTTTCTCCCTTGGTTTAGGTCTGATTATTTAGTCAATCAATAAGTAGAATGATAATGGTTTATCTTAAAGTAAGATATAATATCAAAGATATATTAACGTTATTAGTCAAGATATTTGGATTTAGAGGATTCTCATTGAGTATAGAATCCATTTTTGATGACCAATAATTTGTTAGGACTTGTTCTAAAGTCTTAACATTAGGTTAGATTTTTTGGTAGGTTAAATAAATAATTATTGTTAATGGGGCATGTATATCTTTAATAAATACACCCCCATATAATAAATTTACTTAGTTTTAGGTAGTTTCTATGTTTTGAGTTAATTAATTAGAACTACCTTACAGGTTGATTTCCCATAAAGAGTTGGTTATAGGATTAGTTGGTTTTAATGGTCATGGGTAAAATATATAAAATAAATGTTTACAATGTAAAAGGGTTAATGGAGTAAAGTCACCCTTTTATGTACTTGGTTTTTTGAAAATTAATAAAATATTTGTGTACTCGCACTAAGCGAGGACAAGGTTCAAATTATTTGATCAAGGAGTTATCAGTGGTATCAAAGCTTGGTTTTGTCTAGCACAATTAATTTTGGGAGCTTGGTGAATTCAAAAGAAGGCAAGGTGAAAATTTAAATTCATGAGAAATCAAATGGCATGAATAAGGTATGCCATATCAAGCAAATATTTCATTGGTTTAAATGTAATGTCAAAAGTTTGAAAAATTATTAAATTATTTTAATTTTTCAAATATTTTTGCATTTAAGCTTGTGTATCTCTTATATAACCATCTAGTCATTTTGGCCATTCATTCTCCATTAAATTATATTCAAACTCCTTATCTGGCATTAAAAATGAATTTCTTAGCATCTAAATTTTATTAAATTCATTAATTTTTGGCAAAAATAAACTTGTACAACCTGTTTGTATATTGAAAACCTCTGTAATTTTCATCCATGGCTGCCATTGTTGATTACATTCATTCTTAGCCCTTTTGAATCCAAAAAAACCTAGAAATATGGTTAAAACCCTTGTTTTAAATTCTCAAGGGAAAATCTAACAATTTTTTTGATTTGTACGGCTAATGGTATGGCCTTCCAATGCCCTGGCTAAAATTTGAAAACATTTCCAGCAAAAAAATACCTCAAAAAATTGTTAAACTAACCAAAACTAGTTTTATATTGCATGTAAGGATTTGTATAGCCATAGGGAGTGAGAGAATGTACAGAGAGAGGTTGCAGGAGCTGCCATGGTGTCCTAGGCAAAAATGGCACAAGAATAAACTCAGGCAATTTTTTTTTTCATGTTTCTAAAGTTTAGTTATCAAAAAATTGTCTTAGATGGGTCCCACATGAGAAGCTTGGATGAGAAGGTTAAAAAGGAAAAAAAAAACTTAGATTTATTTACATACATGTAATTTTTATTTTTTTTTTCCTCATAGATAAAATCTAGCATAAGTACAAGTTTCTGCGTATTATATTTTGAAAGTTCTCTTAGAGCAATTGGTTAAAGTTATTTTGTAAGAAACTTGCAAGGAGGAGGTCAAGGGTTCAAATCCATTATTTTTGGAATAAATTGATTTAGAATATACTTTTTGTAAAAGGAATATTTCCTTTTAATTTACTTTTTGTATGCCTTGAAAGTTGTGAAAATCATACTTATTGTATAGTGTTGTTTTAAAAATAAAAAAATGGGAATTAAATTTTATTTATTTTACATTATTGTGGTGACATAAGGGTGTAATTGGTGGAACAAGGAAGTAATTTAGTGAAATAATGGTGTAATCAATTGATTTTTGGTGAGTTTAGGTGCAAAACCCATAAAAAATTCTTGTTTTTATTTTTTGCTCTATGTAGAGGTTAAGTAAAAAACCCTTTAGAAGCAGTGTCTTGTGTAGTGAGTGTGATATTTGTTTCATCTCTTTTACATTTTTTCAAACTTTTCTCTATTTCACTTTATTTTATTTCAAGATGTCAAAGATTCAAAACTTGTTTTTAGATGGTGATAGATTAAAAATTTCTAATTATTCTGATTGGAAATGATTGATGGAGGCTTCACTAGTTTTTTATGAGTTATGGGATATTGTCAAGAATGAAAATCCCACATTTCCAATAGAATAGGATAAATTAAATGAATTCAATTTTCATGATTCTAAGGCCTTAGCTCTCATTAAATGTTGTTGTAATCATGATACTTAAGTTCATATTAAAAATTCTTCTCATAGTTACACTACATGGAAAACATTATCAGATTTGTATGAGAAGAAACATAAGCATAAGAAGATAGATATTCATATGAAGTTGTTTAATTTGTCATTATATGAAGATGGGGATATGGGAGAATATATTTCTACATTGAAAAATATCACTACCAAGTACACTAAGGCTAGATTTGGAAAACTAGATGATGACCTCATAGTCACTGCTACTTTGAAAGTACTATCTAGGTCTTATAGGAATTTTGTTGAAATGTTGAATGTCTTTGACAAGATCACATGCATCACCTTTGATAATTTGGCTAATTTTCTCATCCAAAAAAACCTCTCTCTACCCAAGAAATCTAAGAAAACCTAAGAATCCCATGTTTTAGAGTCAAAGCCTAGTTTATCTTCATTTGGGCATCAAGATAATAGAGGAAACTATTATAGAGGGGGTTGAGGTTATAAAGGATGCATATATCGAAACAGAGGTAGGATTTATTCAAATAACCAACAATCTAACCAATCACATTCACATGAAATAAGTGATCAAGGACGTGGTCATAACTCATATAGGGGTAGAGGTTGAGGTAGATCAGACATTCAATGTCATAGATGTGGAAAATTTGGTCACATTACCTCACAATGTAGGATTCATTTTGATAAAATTTTAAGGCCACAAAAAGTGACTAAGTCTAACTCTACTTAGTATGTTGATCATGACCATGATGAGTCCATTAATTTTACCCATGAATCTACAATCACTACTTTGGGGCACATTGATTATATTGAATCTGAGGCTAGAGATGAGTTCACATATGTATGGGTTTTAGACATAGGAGCAACCAAACACATGACATATAGGAGAGATGTATTTTAGTATTTCAAGGAAGCTTCTCTCTCTCTAGTTGCCTTGGTAGATAAGTCTATGAATACACCACTAGGACTTGGATCTATTCAGATTCTTCTTCCTAATGGGTCTATAAAATGCTTGGAGGATGTTTGGTATGTTCCCACATTTAAGAAAGACTTAGTTTCTTTGGTAACTATTTGAAATAAAGGTTATCAAATTGTGCTTGAAAATGGGCTCATTTGCATCAATTAAGTGAAGGATAATTATAAAATAATGTATACAGGATATGAAGATGGAAACTTGGTTAGATTGCATTGTAAAGTGCTTCCTTCCACTATAGAAATTGTGGTAGTTGTTGACATAGGTACAGGTACTATGTCTACACAGTGGTTATGGCATCTCCACTATGAACATTTGAATATCCACTCTTTATTGGATTTGTAGAGATATGGTATGGTGAGTGGGTTGGCCACTTTTCAAAAAGATAGTATTCTTTGTGAGTCATGTGTTTTAGGAAAATAAAATTAGGAAAAAATTCCTAAATAGTCATCCTAGAGAGCTAACAGGTGTTTGTAGTTAGTTCATAATGATTTATGTGACATGAAAAAGTCATCCATTAGTGGGTGTAGATACTTTTTCTTGTTTATTGATGACTTTTCTCAAATGACTTGGGTATTTTTTATGAAAAAAAATCTGAAGTTTCTGCTAAGTTTATTGATTAGTTACACTTAGTCAAAAAAGAAACAAGTTCACATTTGGTCACTCTTCATTCATATAATGGAGGTGAGTATACCTCAAGTAAATTTTTAGATTATTGTCGATAACATGGCATTCATCAACAATATATTAATGCTTATACTCCACACCAAAATGGAGTATCTAAACAGATGAATAGAACTTTAGAGGGCATAACACGTGCCATGTTGCACTATAAATAGCTTGATGATAAGTTTTGGGTAGAAGCCATTGGTACTACAGTGTATTTGAGAAACATGTCCCCCACATTTGCACTTTTGGGACAAACTCCATATGAAGCATGGTATGGGTTTGAACCAAAAGTTAAACACTTAAAAGTGTTTAGATGTCTTTATTTTGCTTTATTTCTTATTAAACATATAACTAAGTTGGAACCACGAAGTCAAAAATGCATATTTATTGGTTATTCTAAAGATAAAAAGGGGTTTCTCTTACTTGTACATGATACAAGGAAATTCATAGTGAGTCAAGATGTCATATTTGATGAGTATGAAACTATGAACACTACAAAGATTAATTCTTAACTTGATAGATTAGAGAGGAAAAATAAAAAAAGAGATAAGGGCTTGAATAATGGTGATAACTCTTTGAATTTGTGGTATGAGACTCAAAATTCCTTCACTTTTCTCTCCTTCATCTACAAGTTCACAAGTTGATGACTTAGAAATTGTTGAAAATTCTCTAAGTCCCCCTTCGAATGATGTACATGATGAGAATTCTAGAGTCCTTGATTTGAATAATTTGACTAAGTATCCAAAATGGGCTCAAATTAATTTTTGTGAATTGAAAGTAGATGAAGTTGGTTTAACAAGGCCCAAGAATTCTTGAAAATAGGTAAACTATGTTATGGTCATTACTACTTCTTCCTCTGAGCCATCCACTTTTGAGAAGGCATCTACTAAACATGTTTGGCAACAAGCAATGAAAAGTGAGTATGATGCCATACTTAGCAATAATACATGGTTTTTAGTTGGTCCTCCTCCACATGTTAAACCCATAGGATGTAAATGGGTTTATAGGACTAAGTATAAATCAGATGGCTCCATTGATAAACATAAGTCAAGACTTGTTGGAAAAGGATATGCACAACAAGAAGATGTTGACTATGAGGAAACATTTGCACCAACTGCCAAATGGAACACTATTCATATGGTACTTGCCTTACAGCACAAAATGGTTAGAAAGTACATCAATTGGATGTTAAAATTGATTTTTTAAATGGTGATTTATAGGAAGAAGTATATATGAAACAACCTCAGGGTTTTGAATAGGTGGGTGTCGAAAACAAAGTGTGTAAATTGATAAAAGATTTGTATGGGCTCAAATAGGCACCTAGGGCTTGGTATGAGAAAATGGATTCATACTTGAAATCCATTTGTTTTCATCACAGTGAATCTGATGATAATCTCTATTTTCAAGTGTAGGGTAAGAAAATGGTGATACTTGTTCTCTATGTTGATGACTTGTTTATCACAGGTAATGATGAAAACCATAACAAGTATATGAATAAGGAATTAAAATATGGGTTTGAGATGACATATCTTGGACTTCTTCACTACTATCTAGGCATAAAGGTAACTTAGAAAGAGCATAGTATTTTCATTTCACAAACTAAGTATATTTCAAAGTTATTAGATAGGTTTGGCATGAATGATTACAAACCTACCCTCACTCCCATGTAAAGTGAATTGAAATTGTCTAAGGATGATAGTAGTACCTTTTTGGATGGCACCACATATAGAAAATTGGTAAGAGGTTTGATATACTTGATGACTACCAGGCCCAATATTTCATTTTTAGTTGGAATTTTATCTAGGTTTATGCATGAGCCTAGATAAATTCATTGGCATGTGGCAAAATGAGTACTTCATTACCTTCAAGGAATTAAAACATATGGACTTAAATACCATGACAACAAGAACTTCAAACTTATTGGATATTGTGATGCAAATTTTGGTAGATGTGTGGATGATAGAATGTCAACCACATGATACACTATACATATGGGTTCAATTACCATTACTTGGTGTTGTAAGAATATGGATACAATGGAAAACTCATCAATAGAATCAAAGTATATTTCAGCATGGGATGCTTCTAGAGAAATTGTTTACCTACGTCATATTCTTCAAGATCTTTAGGTTTCTCAATTTGATCCTACATAGTTATACATTGATAATAAAAGTACAATCAAGATGTCCAATAATAATGTGTTTCATGCCAAAATAAAACATATGGATGTCAAACACCATTATTTATGAATGTTGGTGGCAAAGAAAGCTCTTGATCTAATATATTACCCAACTACCGATCAGACAGCTGACATCTTCACAAAAACCACTTGTCAGAATCAAATTTGAAAAATTTAGAAAAATACTTGGTATGTGTCTGAAGACTTGACTTTGGATCATAGGGGGGTTTGTTAGGACTTATTCCAAAGTCTTAACATCAGGTTAGATTTTTTTATGTTAAATAAATAATTATTATTAATGGGGTATGCATCTTTTTAATAAAGACACCACCATAAAATAAATTTACATAGTTTTAGTTTTAGGTAGTTTTTATGTTTTGAGTTAATTAATTAGAACTACCTTATAGGTTGATTTCCCTTAAAGAGTTGGTTATAGGAGTAGTTGGTTTTACCGATCATGGGTAAAATATATAAAATAAATGTTAAATGTAAAAGGGTTAATAGAGTAAAGGCACCATTTCATGTACTTGGTTTTTTCAAAATTAATAAAATACTTGTGCACTCGTAGTAAGTGGGGACAAGGTTCAAATTATTTGATCAAGGAGTTATCATAATTATCTTCTATGACCACCAAATCACAATATGGATTTATAGGAATCTATTTCTCTATCAAGAAAACAATCATATCAAGATTCAAATGAATTTCAATTAGGATCTCATCTATGATCAATACATTGATCTCTACTACATCTAAATAATGGAGTAAATTGCTGATATATTCACCAAAGCTTTCACTAAGAGTATGTATATTCATTTATGGGATCTTCTTGGGGTTCAAGAAGATCTAACTTATTCCTCCTCTATGGTATCATATATATTTAATTTTATACCTCATCAAGGTTTTATTCCAAGATCCAATTATTCTACCTACCTAAGCTATGCTTAAGGTGGGTGTTAAGGTGGGTGTTAGTGTATGTTTTTCCCCACCATGCGGTTTTACCTACATAGTTTAATCATCTTGATTAGGTTTAATAAAGATCATTGGGGAAGATAATGCCACATACATGAGGATGTTGGGAAATATTTATATTCCACATATATAATTAACCTTCTTATGTAATTTTTGGTTAATGATTATTAATACAATTGTCTTGTTTTAAAGACAAGCTTCTTCCTTTATATTGTTCTTCTAGTTTCACTACTCTATAAATATTTTATTCATGAATTCAATCCTATCTAGTTGATCCTAGATTACGACCCACTTTGATATGCCATACACAAGAGTATTTGATATGTTATTGGTATGACATTGGATATATAAACTCTATACAGTACCTTCCATAATGTATGGGTCTATTAAATACATTCATACCAAGAGGGTAGTCATAGCTCATGGAATTCCATATAAACATCTAGTTAAACAAGATAATTTTATTCAAATATAGATCATTATCAAACCTAATAACATTAATATTCCATGATAGGGTAAGAAATAGGCAATCCGCTTTCCTAGGTGGCCCATACTTGAGAGACTATTGCATTAGGCATACATAGTGGACTCCACATAATCTTCATCTACTACTATGCAACATACTTAATTATCCATAGAAACTAAACATGTTTATATTATTTATACTTCTAATTATCCACTAAGTATAAAATGATGGGTTTTATTAACCCTTAATATTTATATTAGATCTTCAATATGATAGAATATTATGATACATATGCAACATCATAGATTGTATAGTGTTAGATATTACACCTATACATGCTCCTCAGTAGTACCACCATTTTGATATACCATATTCTAAACTAAGAGATACCTATGAGAATCTCTTGGATGGGATCATAGATTAGAATTTTTATTTCAAATATTTAAAATATATAAAACAATAAAATATTCCAAAAATACAAAGAAAATATTAAAAAAATCAAAATTACTAAAAATATTCAACTTGTTTATAGTTGTACTATTTCTTATACTTATGTTGTTTTCTCCATATTAGTAAATATCATATCATTCCATTCCATATATACACATGTGTTTCATGCATCATTTGAGTGTGATATAAGCATATTTAGATATATTATATATACACTTATTGATGTTGGACATTCCCTCTACTCACATTATAAGTACATTAAGGGTATATGCTTCTTTTATATTATCACTTTTCATTATCATTTTTTATCTTTGATACTTACACATGCTTGTATTGATGCTCATGTCTTTCTATAGTGTACTTGATATGTTATATACTTAACATTTTTGGCTAACAAATATTTGTAATAAATAGTATTGTATGTTCATGTGATTTTTTTAATTCCATGCTTACCTTTTTACACTTACTTGTATGTCTTGCCTTGATTGCTATTGTCTTGAATTATCTTACATTGTCTTGCCTATTTGATCATTTGAATATGGTCCTTTTATTTTATCTCTCATGCATTTATTTTTTTATTTGGACATTTTAATATGTTTTTATTTATTATATGTAAATTTTAACATGTCATTCTATGCTTTGTGGACTTTTGACTAAGTCATGCCCCTTCCATTATGTTGTATTTAATCACACCTTTATATGAGGTCTCCTTAACCATTTATTTTTGTGTTATTTTTTAATGTTCTTATGTGTGTAATTTATTTCTTATTGGGATTGTATTTTTACTCTCTATAGGTTTCCATGATATATTACATGCATCTTAATACTTCATGTGATCATATACTACATGCTTTAGTGTTATATCTACCTAGACATGTTACTTATATATGATACATCATCCATACACAATGTATACACTTATCTTATCCTTTTGAGGTAAGGTAAATACCAAATTATATGTCCCCTCACCTCAAAAGTGGGGGCAAGTCACATAGGCAAGAATTTCATGTTTTAATTGTTTTAGATTACAATGGGGTCATGTTATAGAAACATTTTCTCCACATTTTCACCATTTCACATATTCTCTAGATTCAATGGGGGTATATCATAGAAACATGTCCTCCATACTTTCGCTAATTTTACAATTCACCATATTTCATAATTATATGATTTAGATAAAAAATTATGTCCATATTATATACATTAGTATTGTTATTTTACCGAAATTTCACATCGAGACATATATGAGGTGCATATGCCATGAAAGAGGCTAATAAAAACTACAAAATAAGATCATTTTATAGACTTAAAATACTATCATGGAATTTTATCATACCCAAGATGGACTGTTATGGAATTTTATTGAGCTAATATACTATAGTAGTTGATTCACCTTTGGATGGTTGAGTTGATCAAATCACTCAATATTTCCAAATTTATAAGTTAAATTTTGTTAAATAATCTAAATTCACTAGAATTATAGGTTGGATTTGATTAAATCATCCAACCTAATTATATATTTATTATGAGTTGGTTTCTCACACTCACCAACTTATACACCTATTTGGGTTACACAGTTGAGATGCAAAACACTCAATGGTTGTGTTTTGACTCCCCTTTACACCAGAATTAGGGGTATGTTTTACTCAAATATCTATATATACATGAAATTAAAGGTTAAAAATTGTCCTAATTTCAATGATTCATAATGAGGCATCCTTTCAAATAAAATTTCCAAAATACAAGATGTTGGTAAGTGTTATAATTGATGTTAAAGACTAATGTCATGTGTGTATTGATGTCAAAAGTAATGACAAAGTGTTGATGTCATGATGATGATGAGTTTGAGACTAAAGTTTTGAAAGGAAGGATTTGGATCCATATGAGCTAAGTTAAGTATAGTTTAAGGCTTATCATATATTATATCTAGCATTTTCATGTGGTTTTAGGTTAAGGAGAGAAGACAAGCATGTGAATAGTATGTCGGTATAGGCTTGGTAACCTAGTATGTAAACATAGATCTTTAGTATATACTTGGATAAGAAGTTGAGGAATGTTATAGATGATGATATCATGTTGTAGAGGTCCTATTAGGTGTTAAGATTGATTTGAATGATTATTGGAATGCATGGTATTAATTCATTTCTTAATTATGTTCATCTTGGCATAGTTGGTTCTGTGATAGAAAAATATTATAGGCATATTTATGACATTATATTTCACATGTGTGAAGTTTATAAGAAAATCTTGATATATGGATGGATTCCCCTATATGAAGATATCATATGTTTCAAATGTTAGGTCATGATGTTGAGTGTAGCTAAAGATATGTAGGTGCAAAGTTGGCTTCTCAAATATAAGTTCATTAAGTTTCTATATTTAGCTAGACCATCATTGCACGTCATGCAGATATGAATGAAACAAAAATTTATAAATTTAATTTAATTATGAATAAATTAAATAATGGTAAAAGGTTTTCATAGATATGTTGTATATAGTTCTAAGAATCTACCCTAAAAATTTAGAACCTTGAAGTGATTTTTAGCTCAAGTTATAAAGCTTCAAAGTTGTTCTAGTAGATTGTGATGGGCTAGAGATCATCAAGTTTATTCATATTGAATTCTGAGGTCATTGGGATAGAAGATCAAATATTGAGCACTTAATAGTACATATTGAGATCAATGGTGTATATGAATGAAACATGTCAAAGGTTTCATGTGATGGTGACAAGTGTTACAAGCTTGCTAATCTGATAGAAGGTCAATGGTGAGTGACTATTCGTACTTATGAAGATCAAAGAGTCAATAAAGCATGTAGGACTATCAAGTGGAATAAGCATATTGATTGATATAAAATTGTTAAAAAGGCATGTGAGGGTTTCAAGTGTTTTAATCATGGGAGTTATAATCAATATCTAATGGTGAGCATTATAGGATATAGACCTGGGTAATTTGAGGAGATCGATGGATTGCATTTTTTCCAAATTATCAAGAAGCAGCAAGATGATGACAAGTGTTCAATGTTTAATAGTAATAAAAGGTAAATACCAATCTAATTTTTATGTAAATTTATTATGTGTATTTATTAAATATATGAGAGGTCATGAGATGTTGATAAAGTGTTCAAATTTTAACAGTTGCTTAGTGACTATTGGAATTCAAATATTTGAATTTGTGAGGGAAGACCAGTATATAGTTTTTTACTATAACTTTTGATATATGTATAATTTTATCATGGTGTAAAATTAAAAGTAGTAGAGGAATTCATGATGCATATAGAAAACCTATTATAAGGTCTAATTATTTTCACAATCAAAGATATAGATATCCAAATTTGACTATGTATGTGTTCATGCTCTGTAAGTAACCTAAGAAGGGTAATTGAGTTTTTCTTGATGGTATTTTGATGTTTTAAGATGAACTAAGTGTTTTATAATGTTTTAAACTTCATGACGACCATATGTTTGGATTATGAAAGTTTTACCAATCTGTATTCTATATGATTAAAGGCCTAGAAGTTAACCATGTGTTCATTTTTGGTGATCGTATGTATAAAATGATGTTTGGGATAATTGTGCTATAGTAGAAGGGTGATGTGATGGATATTGTCACTTAATGACAACCTATAGGCTATGTGTAATGGGTCTATATATGTGAAATTTTTCTTTTTTTATTAATTTTATCTAAGAAATGTCAAAGAGGTGGAGGGGTCTCCATGAGAGCTATAAGGGCTAATGAGGGCTATTTAGAAGGCATAAGTACTTAATCATGACCCGTAGTTGCTATGGCTGACCTAATAGATTTTTATTGAGCTATGTTAGATTTATTAAGGGATAAGTCAAGTATTATGATTGAATTAGAATATAATAATCATGAAGGCTTTATAAAAGTTTAAATCAAAAGTGACGATTTCTAGACTTGTGAGAAGGGGATATAAGTGGAGGAAGAGTATAGAGTTGAGAGGTGAAGGAGAGTAAGGGTGCCTAGTCAATGGATTGAAGAAAAAATAAGGTTGATTACTATGTGTATGACCTATAGGTCATTATTATAATGTCAAAAATAGTTTTGTTATAGTTTTCAAGACTTGTGAAAGAGAGTCATGTGTGAGTGTTGTGGAGCGAAGGATAGAAGAAAGGGAGTGTGCCTAGTGGATGGGTTATAGAATAGAGTAGGTTGATGATTGTGTGTATGAACTATAGGTCATATTTATAATGTGATAAAAAGTGCTCTTATAGGTTTGAATATTGAGGATTAATGAATAGGTCTAGAGTGATCGAAAAGGATGTTTTAGATACCTTGAGTGTGAGTAAAGGATAGATGATGTCTATGTAAGATTGGTGGTTTATTTAAGAGGCATATAAAAGTGTGGAATATTTGTATGATAATTTGGTCATGTTGTTGAGGTTGTGATATATTTTATGTTGAGAAGTGTATAATGATCTAAAAGGTGGTTTTAGATGTTTGTGGCTATGTGAAAAAGTGAAGGGGGATGATATACATTATATGTCTATCATATTAGTAGGAAATAAATATTTAGGATATGTTAATATCATAGGTTTTGGGAGGGTTATTGACATATATTTTAGAAGGACTTGACCATCATAGGGGTAGGTTCTCCTTGTGAAGTAGGTGTTTCACTAAATCTAGGTCAGAAGGACTTGACCATCCTAGGGGTAGGTGTTCCTTGTAGAATAGTGTTTACACTAAAGTATCATGTTTGTAATAGCTTATAGGATAATTATTCCATGTGTTTTAAAGATTGAGAGTGGTTTTTATTCCCCATGAAGGTTTCCCACATTAGATGTTGTGTTATGATGTGATTCTCTTATTCATGTTTTGATGGTAATCTTGTTTCATATACTTATTATGTTGATTTATGAATGTCAATGAATTAATTATAAGTGATATAAAAGTGAAAATATTGGTTGAGGGATTCACCCACCCCCCTCTCAATCTTATTGTACCTCCAACATAAGATGGTTGCATCAACACATAGGTGTACTCTTAACCTTAATCTTTTTACTTGTTCGGGTAAATTATAGGGTGAACTTATATTTAGTGTGAATATAAATAGGTGAATAATAATAAAATATTATTTTAAGTGATTTGTTATGAAAATCACATTAGGATATCAAGAGACTATAGGTTATGTGTAATATAGTGAGTTGTTAGAACAACTCATCTATTCTAAGAGAGTTTTTATAAGACATCTCTTATAAAATTGTAAACCTTATTATTAATAAATTTTGAATGTTTGATTAAAACCATGTATATGTTTTGAGCCTTCATCTCTTCACCATTATGGGATAATTCCTAATAGTGGTATTAGAGAAATCACACTAATGGAACCTCTTTATACATTTCATTCATTTATGTTTACGCCAAAGCAACTTAATGACCAAGAAATACAATCCACTTATAGTAGTCATTGTTCTATTATACACCCCTACTTGCATTTTGTTATTGGCTAAATAATGAATACCATGTGTTCTCCTAATGGATCCACCACCCATCTACATTTTTATATATCTTCTTTCCACATTATTCATCTCCTATTTATAGTTTAAACACCCATCCTATCCTTAGTGAGCATTCTAGATATATATTTATATTTATATATAATAGTCTATGTTTTTTGTATGTGTATTTATTTTGAATTTATTCTCATGTGTCTAGTAATTTTGGGGAAAAAATAATGGTATATACCCTAAAAAAAGGATATATGTATTTAAAAATAAAAAATATAGAATATATTATTACTATTGGTCATGCAAGAAAAATTCTCTTATTCAAGTCATCTACTATTCAATCATTTGTGCATAAATATTTGGACACATCCACCATCATATAGGTGATCGGTGTTTTCCAATAGTGTAAAAAATTTCATTCATGACATATGCAATGTAGAGTGACTTGGACTCAAACCCACACCTCAATAACTTGGCATTTGTTCTTGATTAGGGTTTTCATTATTTGATTTATCTCCATAGTGGTCTTTCATCTCCAAATATCACCAACTACACATGACGACCATGTTCTTCTTTGGTTCTCTATTTGGATCTTAGACTCTCCCAACATCACCTCTGATTGCTCTATCTATGAGTTATGAGTTTACCACAGTTATAGATCTAGTCTCTATGGTCTACAAATACATGTTACTTATTCATAATAGCTCTCACCACCACCATAAATATTAGACAATATTCAAATCTTGTCCATGATATTTTCTCAAACCATCTCTTGTTGCATGCCCATGTTTTTTTCATTTTTCATTTTTCATTTTTCATTTTTCATTTTTATATTTTGTTTGATATATGGTTTTTTATGTATTAAGCGCATGGTTTTTTGGATAAATTATGTGGTTTTTATTTTTATTTTTAAAGTAGTCAAGGTTTGGTTAATGGTTTTATTTTTTTATTAACTTTTGTTTTAAGTTTATATTATTTTAAGTTTCATGGTTTTTTTGGATAGGGTAAGTTTCATGTTTTTCATTCTCTTTTTATGTTTTGCATAGTTTTTTAGTTATTCAATTTTAGTTTTAATTCCTAGTTTGTATTAGGTTTAAAGGTTTTATTTTAATTAAGATTTCACCCATGTATTTTGATTTTAAAAATATTTTTATAAATAATGGTATGTGTTTAGTGTTTTATGACTTAAAGCTTTATGTTTTTAAAGATTTTTATAGTTTAGTTATTTTTTTATTTTGATGTGTAAATATAATAATTAATTAGATTTAATATTTTTTTTTATCAATTATTTTGTATGTGTGTTAATAATAAGTGGTCAATTATTTTATGTCTTATTCACAATAGTCATTTATAATTTTGAGTATTGTATATTTTTTGTCATGAATCGTCAAATAAGCCTTGAGAAGTTTTTTTTTTTAAATAAAGTTTTTATTGAATCTCCCCTCCAAATGTAAAAGTTTCACTTAATGTAATGGATTCATTATCGGTTAAAACCGATGCCCGTAAGTTCATACTATGAGAGGGTATGTTGAGATAAATTATAGTGTGAACTTATATTTAGTGTGAATATAAATAGGTGAATAATAATAAAATATAATTGTAAGTGATTGAGTATGTAAATCACATAGAGATATCGAGAGATTATAGGTTACGTGTAATATAGTCAGTTATTAAAAAAAATAATCTATTTTAAGAGATTGGTTATAGGGCATCTCCTATAAAAGTTTAAACATTATTATTGATAAATTTTGAACTGTGAATGATTGATTAAAAAAATGTCTATGTTTTGAGCCTTCAACGCTTTACCATTATGGGATATTTCCCATCATACTTTAAAGAATTTCAAATTATTTCAATTTTAGATTTCATACACTAAATATATATATATATATATATATATATATATATATATATATATATATATATATATATATATATATATTGTAACATGATATTATTTATAGGTTAGTTATTAGTAAATCACTCAAATTAGACTCACACAAAGAAAAAGTATATTGTACACATCCAAGTATAATTTTATTTCTTTAAAACTAGAAATTTCATTACTAGATTAGGGGGAATGTAGATAATAAAAATCTTATTTATATATTACCTCAATCTTTTACACTTGAAAAATATATATCATGGTTTTACCTTTCAGTTGTAGACCGTCTTGCTACCAAAAGGCTTATTTACTATCTCTTTGTTCCTAATTATTTATCTCTTAGTCCAACTCTTGTTGTTTTTATGACCTAAGCCTTACATGTAAAAAAATGATCCAAACCTAATGTTTATCTTTCAATATTAATTAGGTACCTATACATATTTTATATATCCCCAAACACTTGCATCCCAGATAGACACATGCATTGATGCAACTATCCATCTCCCTAAAAAGTCTAAATTACCCAAAAGTCATCCAATTTGTAAAAAAAATGTATCTAAAATGTCAGCCTAAGTGAGTTAATGTGATATATATATATATATATATATATATATATATATATATATATATATATATATATAAAGGATTTTTATATGTAAAATATCAATTCTTATTCATTTGTAACCTATAAATCACAAAAAAATCAAAAGGAAATATACCAATAAATAGTCAATCAAGAATTCAAGTGAGAAAATAAGACCTATTTGTCCCTCTTTACATATTATTCATAGGATAAGTATTTCTATATATATAAATAATTCAAAGAGTATCCCATGAGACATATTTCCCAAGTTACAAGCTAGGTCATTACAAGTTTTTTCTTATCACATATTGCACCCTTGTGCACACACAAGCCAACATGTAAGGGATAAATACATCAATATGATTCCTTATTTGGAGTAGTGGCTATGTAGGAAATCCTCATAAATAGAGGATTATTTTGGGTTATCTCAAGATCACGTTACCACTAACCCATTTTTCCCATAGTAACTCTAAATGGGAAGAACTACGGTTTGATCATTTCATAAAGAGTGTAAAATTATGTGAATTATATGAAGACATCATAAGAAAGGAGGAAAAAAAAGGTTCCAGGTTTTCACATCCATATCCAATTAATATTCCATACATGACATTGATAGTAAAGATATACACCTATGTCAACCTAACTATCTAAGTCTGATGCAAGCATCTGAGGTAGCTAAAGGGATATTTACAGAGACTACTAATTGTTCTAGGATCATCATCTAGTCCACTTATAATTTATTCCTAATCAAACTTACATACACATAGTAAACCAACTAAGTATTATTTTTTACAATTTATTAAAATATATATTAATAATTGTACTTTACTAATTCTAATAAATCTCAATTGTATAAACTCAAAATATTTTTTGTCTAAGTTTTTTATTAATTGGCCTACTATAGAGGCAGTTTATCACCCTTGTGTCCTAAAATAATCTATATTATTAACCCTAGATACCCATATCTCAATAAAGGGTTAAACACATAGAACATATACCTAATATCCCATATCAACATGGAAACCTACATATTTTATCCTTAGAATTAGGGTTAGGTGTAGTTATTTATTATGCTTATAGATAACACACAAGACAAGGTTCAAACTAGACACTAAAGATTTTCTTGTTAGTTTAGTTACAAAAATGATAGGTAAAATTAATACAAGGGATAACTATAATTATTAATCTTATATCAAGAGAAACACTACTTGACTAAATTACTAGGTTACCAAAAACATAGCTCATATGTTTATAATTTTCCATAGAAATATTCGACAATTTACTAGCATAAAATTTTCATATTATTCCCACCATGATGTACTTATCAAAAAATCAATAATTTTATAGGACTATCAAATCCATAGTAAGACACATCATTTCACATGCTATAACATCCATGGTTAATGAAACATATAGTCAAGTTTAAATATCCAATTATTATTATTATTATTATTATTATTATTATTATTATTATTATTATTCCTACTATTATTATTATTAAAAGCCTTTGATTAAATTATAACTTTGGAATTATCCTATCTTTAGTCTCTTTCCCCCGTAGTAAATCAAAAATACTCATCATACATTAAGGAAAATTACAACAAGCTTACACATGATGGCATTTTAAGCATCAATAAGAGACACCGTAGAAAAATAATAATGATCTACATAAAGAAGCTAAATAATGATAATTGAAGTTTAATAATGCAGATATGACACCTACTAAGGGTCAAATCCCATAATAGATAAACTAAAACTCTCACAATAAAAACTATTAACTTGATCACCAATACAAATATTAACTCCAAACTCTTATCTTATTACTACTGACTAATATAATGGCAGGCTAGAATGCTAAAAATAAAAATTAGTTTCATTTAATAAATTCATCAGTACTCTCTATACTCCTTAATATATCTAATTTCAACACTCAATAATAACTACAAGAACCCTTAATAGAGCTAATTTTCACTGTGAAAATAAAAGAAGCTAAAAATTCAATATTAATCTAAGATTTTTTTGAGGTTCAATACATAATATAAATCTTAAATATATGTTATTATTTATATATAATACATTAACATGAATCTAATAGATCATTTTCAACAAAATATATAATTACTCATTTTTTGATGGTAGCTTTTGTTTTCATGTTCACTATCGAAGAATAATACAAAATAGAAATTTTCTATATCAAATAAATTACATCACTTCTTATGTAATTTGGTTAATACTATACATATATAATCAATGTTTTCAATAAATTACCATATAAATTTAAATTGATAAATGCTTAGGTGACCACTTGAGATCCACCAACCAAAATGAATTTAAAATTTTCAAAGAAATAATTAAGGTAGGTATATTAATGATGATTTGGTATGTCCATTTTATCAAATAAAAATCTACGCAATCAATAAAACTGTAGTTGTCATAGTCTTTATGGATTGCATGCAATAGTGTATAAGTCATGTAAAAATTTTATACCATGTCAATATGAGTGAATCAATAGGTTTGATTGAATGAGTTTATAAACTAAATACTTTCCTCAACTATATTATTGTTGAACATTATCATTGATTAAGGGAGAGATTGTTGATCATTATCATTGAGTGTTGAGATTTGATATATAATGTTGTCATTAATGTCAAAAGTTCTAATGAATAATCATGCTTATTTCATGATTTCAATATAATATCATTGATGTCAAATTTTCTTATGAAAATGCTTGGTCAATTAATCCTTGAGGTATGTACATTAAAGAGTCTATTTATAGTATAATGAGTGTTATTGTTATGATGAGAAAATGGTGTTTGAATAATATTCTAATGTCAACTTGAGTGAAATATTTGAGGAGTAACATGAATAAGAATAGTTAATTATATAAAATGTAAATCATATTGAAATGCTTTGTCTATACCTTGTGATATGTATTTTACAAATGGGATGATGAAATGAATGAGCTCCAAATAAGAAGTGGTATCCTTTGAAGATCTATGTAAGCAAATTTAAAGATGATCTAAATGAG
>JARHVA010005476.1:135000-210000 GCA_037957365.1 Torreya grandis | reverse complement strand
ATGAGAAAGTGTAAGAAATAAAATTAAAATTCATAACAATTCAAGGATATCTACATAAAAAATAATCAAGTAGCCCAACATAATTAAGGATAAGTCATTTTTGAACCATGGTAAGTATAGACATTTTGTTTGATACATCTATCACAATACATGTCATATTGATTGATTATGATCTAATAAAGTGAAATTACTACAAGATTCAACAAAACACATGAATCTCCTACAATGTAAAAAATGATCAAACATCTATATGAAATCTAAATCAAATCAGGAAGGATCATATTGATCCCAAGAATAAAGATGGACCCCTTGTCAAGGAGGAACCAAGTACTAAGGAGGATTCTATTCTAGCTTAGACTAAATTTCACATTCAAGATGAAGGCATGAAATGGTATATAGACAAAGGTTTCTCAAGACACATGATAAGAGACATAACTAAGTTTATGTCATTAAAGAATAATGTTATAGGAACAATGAAGATTGAAGACAACACAACTGCTAATATAGTTGTCAAGGGTGTTTTTAGTTTGGATAATGGAAATACCAAGACTCAAAATGTATTATATGTGGAAGGTTTGAGGCATAACCTACTCAGTTTAAGTCAAATGTATAAACAAGTTCACACACTAACCTTTCATAATAAATGATATGAGATAAGGAGAGCCAAATTAGGAAGGCTAACTGCCAATGCCAAGAGGACTAAGAATAACCTATATATACTAAATGAGATAAAAAGGGAGAGATGTTTCATGACAAAGATAGATGAAATTTGGCTATGGAACATAAGTATAGGACACCTAAATTTTGAAAATATTGTCAAAATTAACACTAATAAGTCTATGAACAACATTTTCAAGATCATCAAACCTATAAACATTCTTTTAAAGGCATGTCAACATGGTAAAAAAACTAAAAGAAGGTTCAAATACAAGGAGTAGTCTAACACAAAACCCTTATTGTTAATCCACATTGATCTTTGTGGGCCTATGAGAATTCAAATCATTTAAGGAGATAAATAATTCATGTTACTCATTGAAAACTATAGAATATTGACTTGGGTTACATTATTTAAAGAGAAATCAAAAGATCTTGACAAGTTCAAGGCATTCAATACCCTTGTTGAGAATGAGAAAATGGGAAAATCAAATGCTTAAGATATGATAGAACAGGAGAGTTTTGGTTGAATGAGTTTGATGACTTATATGAGGTTCATGGAATAATAAGATAATTCTCAATATCCAAGACACCTTGGTAAAATGGTGTGGTAGAAAGGAAGAGTAGAACAGTTTGATAAAAATCTAAAACCATGTTTTATGAATCTATATTATTTTATGGATATTGGATAGAGGTAGTTAGCACTACTCTATGTATTTTGAATACAAGACAAATTAATGGCAATAAGACTCCTTATGAACTATGGAAGGGTTGACCTACAAATGTAGAACACTTCATAGTTTTTGGGAGAATATGATTCATCAAAAAAGATGATAAAAACTTGGGTAAGTTTTATTCCATATTTTATGAAGGCATATTCTTAGGATACTCATCAATGATCTCAGCCTATATATTTTGAAACAAGATACTACAAAAAATAATGGAGATTACATATGTAAATATTGATGAGAGAAGAAAATATCACTCACAATCAAAGAATACTTCAAATAATTTGGACTTTAAGAATGATAAGGAGACAATAGAGGTTTATGAGGAGGAAGATGAAGTTAAAGAGAGACAAGACTTAAAAGGATATCTAAGATAGATTCAAATAGATCATCCCAAATCTCAAACCACTGAAAACAAAAATTTAGGTATGCAAACAAGGATAATATTGGTAAGTAATGTAAATGAAGAGAATGTTTCTTTATTTTCCAATATTAAACCTAATAATATTATAGAAGCAATCAAAGATATTTTTTGGATATATGTTATGAATGATTAATTACTTCAAAGAGAGAAGAATGAAACTTGGAAACTAGTTCCTAGACATAAAGATAAAAAATTTATTGGCACAAAATGGGTGTTTATAAATAATTTGAATGAAAATGGAGAAGGCACTAGGAACAATGCTATATTGGTGTTCAAGGGATATGCATAGGTTGAAGGGGTGGACATTGGGAAAACCTTTACACCAGTAGCTAGATTGGAGACAATCATATTGATTTTACCCTATGTAAAATTCATATGATTCAAAATATACTAGATGGATGTCAAATTATAGGAGTATTGTCAATTATGTCAAGGTGATGTCATGGAGGTGTCTTATTGAGTGGATTAAGTTCTTTGATAGCTTAAGTGGTAATGACAAAGTGTGTAATGTGTTTGTCCTAGTGTGCTTAAAGTTGGCTTGGTTGATCCTCAGTTTTAGCATGGATAGAGTTGTTCAAGGATGAGTATGGAGTATTGATCATGTGAAAGAGGTCCTTAATATGTTTTTTATACTTTGAGTGATTATGTGCATAAGTATAATTAATTTTGTTGTCTATAGTTATCATCTAGATAGATTGTGTCTAGTGGTAAAAAATTTGAGTAGGTAATTCAATGACATCACCATTACCACATGTGGATGAGTTAAGGAAGTTGGTCATATGGTTACGATCACATTTTTTCCTATTTTATATGTGCTAAATCCCAAGTCATTCACCTAAGATAATTCAAAGATATTCAAGTGCAAATTTGGGATCCCAGGCATTTTGATAATGTTTTCCCATACTTAGCCAAAATTTTAAAGTGGTAAGAAGAGCCTTTTGATGTCTCTAAATGCAGCATAGAGATTCTTACTGTTCAAAGAACACTTCTCATTTTAGAATTATAGGAATTTAGAGCATGAGTAGTAGGTTGTGGCAAATTAATGTTACCTATGGTGAAATAGTGGAAAAATAACTTATGAGTGTTCCAAAAAATTTATAATAAGTGATGGTTATGAGCCATCATTGTCCATTCTTTGTGAATTGTGAAAGGTCTATGTTAATTATTTGTGAATCATGCCCAATTTATGCTATAGACTAATCTATATGGATATTGAAAATAAAATCTAAGATAAAGTGATTTAGTGTTAAAAAAGGATCAAAGAGAAGGGTAAGGAAAGAAATAAATAAGTGATTTTTGATCTTAAACTCAAATATCATGACAAAGTTTTGATTATAACTGAACCTACATTTAACTAGTACATGATACAAAATAGCAAATCTCAAATTTCACCACACACCAGGTATATTCCTAAGGATGATATGAAATTATAAAAGTAAGAACTAGATTTCACCTTAAAGGATTGTTAACAAACTCAAATATAATTAGCACATTTGAATATGGAGAAAATAAAATGAAATGAAATATAAGATCCTTTAACTAATTTATCATAATCACAAATTAGAAACCTTGTATCACAAATGCAATTTTATAATTCAAATAAAATATTCAAACTTAAGCATAGAATAAATAATTGAGAGAAGAAGCTATATTAATAATTAACATAATCAATCTAGACAATCTTTTCTAGAATTCCATGACTCCATTAATTATTTGAAGTATAAAAATTTACTCAAAATTTATCTACCTTTTACAAATGGTAATACTACATTTTGATAGATAGATAAGGTAGTACACCAGTCAATCATAAATTAAGTATAGTTGTCATTTTTAGCAAGTTCTAAAATTCACTTGTCTTTTAAAAATTGGAATGACCTAGGGGAAATATGCTAATAGACTAGCATATGCCTTACAAAAGAATATTCCCTACTTTTAAATATTACAATTTTTTACGAAAGGAATATTAACTAGCTAGTGGGCCCACTAATAAAGGTTCCCCTTGTTATTCCTATAGGAATTACATTGCCTTCTAATGTTTCTTTTGATAAGCTCAAGGTCCACAATTGGATTCATGAGGTATACCTCTTCTTGATCAGCCAAGTCTTCAAGGTCTCTATCATTTCTGGCTATAGCCTCTTTTATGCTCCTATATTTTGTAATCTTCTCCTCAGCCATGAAAATCATACCTAAAATCTTACCATTATATTTGACTGATTTTCCCTTACTTTTTCATTTCACCTCTTGTATTACCAAGGTAGATATATATCTATACTTTACATCATCAATTATTCCCAATGTTGTAGTTTTTGTAGGATTGGTTGGCATAGTGCCCAAGAGTTATTCAACTCTGGTAATTAACTTCTTATCATTAACTAAAAGTCTATCTAAATTCTTTACTCACACACTTAGATTCTAAATTTTTCTTGATACTACTCCCAATATGGAATTCAAGTGGGCCAACCTGATGGTTTTGAACTTAGGGATTTTATCCTTGATTAAAATGTTAATGAGGTTCCTTATTTTGGGTTTTACCTCTTTCCACTTTGTTATTAATTCTCTAACCACTTCACCTTGTTGGATTAAGGTATCCTACCTTAGCTTTATTGATTTCAAAGAATTAAACATATCAAAAAAGGAAGCTTTAAACATGTCAATAATAACATCAAGCACTAATAAAATGGCCTGTGTTTCCAATTTTTCTTTCTCCTTTTCTAAATTAAGGATCCTCTATTTCATTCCCTTGATCCCAACCTTAGCTTGGGATGACTAGGACTCTAATAGGCTCTCAACATCCTCTTCATGAATGGGATGTTCACCTAGTAATTCTCCTTCTACTAGGGTCAATCCTATAAAAGGTTCAACCTTCTAAAAGGTGAAGTCCTCAGCTCCCACCATAGCCTTCTTGGTGGTGAACCTCTCTAATTAAGTTGTCTCTAGATTAAATTACACCATGGTGACTAGCTATGTGAAATTTTGAGGCTCTGAGACCTCAATTCCTATGCTGATGTATACTCTTGTAACATCCATTTTCTTTTTCTCTAGCTCTATAGTGGCCAAAATTATTCTATCTTCTTATTCTTTTATTAAAGCCCTGATCCATGGCTTGATTTCTTCAAGAACATCCACATTAATAGATTAGGTCAAGGCACAAGATTATGAGTGGGAAGGGATCTTTTATAGATTTTCATACATGAACCAATCAGGGATGATTGGTCCATAAATGAGGAACTCTTCAATAAATAGGTTGATCTCACTGGTAAGATGAGTAAGAATCAACCTTGGTTTAACAAGGACCAATGCCAACTCTGCCTTCCTTTTTTATGGCTATGCCACTAAGACTATATCAAGGGCTATTTTTCCCCTTTATCTTGCTTAGCTTACTTTGATTGAACTTCTTTAGCTAGTGTTTCTTCTTCCTCAAATCCATATGATTTAATAAGGTCCTTGAGGGCACCTTCCACTATGTCATTAGGGTCGAGGGTAATCATGTCTAAATACTCCACTAGAGATGCTAGTCTCTGAGGTGTAGTTTAGGATTAGATTCCCTCTCTAGGTCTCTCTTCCAACTTTTCCTTACTAGTTTCTTGTAAAATTTATGCTTGGGGTTATGGGAGATCCATCTAAGGATAGTCTTAAGGTGTCCTAAAAGGGACAAGAAATAAATGGTACTAGAGGGGATGCATCTACCATATGTCCCTTTTTCATTTATTATCACTGGTCAATCTATTCATAAGATTGAGGCTAGTCCCATTAAACCTATCCAATACTTCCTCAAAGTTGTTTGAATTTATGTACAAAGTGTCATATGGGCCTAGTTCATGCTCATACATTGTTTTTGATATCTATTTGTTCTTCCAATGTGGGCCAACTACATTCTTGGGATCTCACTGTCTAATATCATCTAGTTGAAACCGAAAGGATTCCCTATGTCTATACATGGTGTCCACCTACTTCTAATATTGTAGAATAATTCTTCTTATGGTAAAGGGAAATGGATGGAAAAGATCCTTCCCTTTTTCCTTGCAAATTCCATCAACACCATGAAGGAGTTGGGATGTAATTTCATATTATGCTAGCTTAGGAGGAACGTATATTGGTAACGTATAAGGTTGGGTTATAATTCCCTCAATTATAATAATTGTACAATCTAGATAAGACCAAATATCACCCATCATATCTATGTACTTCTTGATCAAAATGGGAACCCTAGGCATGGGAATCCCTATGATGGCCTTCACCAATGCTAGATAAAATTAGTCACATATGAATTGCATATGGTGCTTATATTTGAATATTTACATTTTGGAGTAGTGGTGGGAGATGGTGGTTCTACCTTTAAGAGACCAATTATTGATGTTGGGGATCTTGGTGGAATCCATTAGGGCATAAAATAAATAAGACATCATTTAAATTTTTTTATTTGATTTCCTTTTGATTGTAGTGAATTTATTTCTTAATAATACACTAATCATAGCCCAAATTTGTGGAGTAAGATTCTTTTCCATCATGAAATACATAAAGGACACTTAGGTTTTATTGGCATAAGTACTGACAAGTGCTCTAGATAATCTATTTAATAGGGTCATGATAACCCTAATCCCTTCCAAAAACTAGATAATGAGGATCATTCCCTCAAAATCCCAAAATATATGGCTTCCCTAGAGAAACCAAAGTCTGAGGATGGTGTATAGGTCATGTTCAATGATCCATCCTTTGATTGTGTTAAAATACACATGGGGTTTAGGAAATTTATAGTATGATTCAAGGGATAATGGGGAGATGTAGGAAAATTTCTTATAACTACCCTCATGAATGATATAATCACCATCAATTCTAAAATTAATGAAAAGTAGAGTGATGACATCAATGCAGTGAAGTACCTTTTGTTTGGTAGTTACATGGTGGAGGCCATCCATTTGAACTACAACCAAGTCATAGTACTTTATAATTACTATGGAAATCCTTTTTGCCTCCTTGGTGATGGGCTTTAACTCCTCTATGGTGAATAATATTTTGGACCAATTCTTATTTCCATTGTTCAGGGCCATCACATCCATCTCAGTGTCCATGAAAACCTTTCCTTCATTGTCTATAGATAGGTATAGTTTTTTATCATCTCACAATTGTTATCTTTGAGCTGTCATGGATTTTATGCTTACAATATCTTTGAAATTGGGTTATAAATGGTCTTTGGATAACCCTTTCATGCTCAAAAACACAATTAAGATTTTTTTGGATTCACTAGTATCCAATTCAAGTTTACTTTGGGTCCTTTTATATAAGTCTAGGGATTCATAGATTTAATGGTAGTAGCTCATTTGGATTTCAGGTCATATGTGATTTGGATTTGATTTGGACCTTTTCCTTTATACTTTTACATTTTGAGGAACACAATATCTCATATTTTGTCATTTTTTGCTTATGTGGCACTTTTATGGCATCAATTTTGACCTTTCATGGAATTTTTCATAAATGCCTCAATTTATTCACTCTTTTAGATTTATATCTTGGATAGGCATGAGTCATTGATTGTGATTTAGGCTCTTTCCTATTTATTGGCTCTTTAGTACCAATGCCCTATGGTTTTTCCACTCGACACCTTTGTAGGGCTTCTAAAATTTCTTTGAAAAGTCATTATCACTTTCATATCATTAGATTGAGGAATGTGAATAAGTGTGAGCTATTAGATCCTTTTTTAGTTTTACTTTGAATGATATTTTTCCATGTGTTGAATCCATGAGCTCTTGAGGATCTAGTGAAAATTCTTTAGCATCCTCATGCCATCAGATCATCCTCCCATGATGAAACATGAGTTATAGATCTACAAAGATGCATGAGATTTAAGTTATCCATTATTAAGGTAGGGATTTAGGTTGAAACATATTAGGTTAAGGTTTATTTCATGTTTACTAAACATGAAATACACTTTAGGCTAATTTTTTCATGCCTAAGGTTTTTCAATATACCAAGGGGACCATGGCTAAATATTTTATGCCAAAGTTTATGATGTGTCTAATTAAAACAATGTATACTTTAGGTTAAAATATTTATGTTAAATCTATAAAACATGCTCAAAGGGGTCAAAAAGATCAAATTCCAAATTTTGATAATAGAAATTTATTATATTAATAAACATAGTAAAACCCTTTGGTAAGAGCATGTGAGCTAAATTTTATGTTATCAAGACCTTTTTAAAATAAGACTTAGTATAAGTCTTTAGCATAAGGTTCACTATATTTAAATGAAATGCAATGGGGGGCCTTAAGTTATATACTTAGACTCAGTTTATTTTGCATGAATTTAGATAATAAGATCATATCAATATTTGCAGATTGGATATTTCTAGTGTTTGAGCTTCTTCCAAGGGCTTCCATTAGTCTGTAGGGAAGTTCACAAGATTTATAAAAAAAAATTAGAATGTATTTTAGCCCTAAGAAAGATTATTCATTATCTTAAATTTGATGTTCTCATGTATGTCAAATACATCCTTTTGAATGTTGAATGATGAGCATGCAAATGTCATTTTTAAGCTAGTGAAGTTTTTAAGTTGATGGGGTTAAATTTGATGGTCACACATATGTCAAATACATCCTCATAGATGTTAAATGATGGTATCATGAGTGTATAATCTAAGCTCATAAGATTCTCATGACCTAATGTGAGACTGACACTTGGCACCTCCATGGGCCTTCTCAAGATCTCAAACTCAATGTGCTTCATTAGATTAAGGTCCTCTAAGTAAGTGAGAGTCATAAGGTCATGATCTAGGAGCTTGCTCATGATTGGTTATTTTTATCAAGTGGGACCCATTTTATTTTAATCCTTAAATGAAAGGGCGCCACATGTTTATCTTATGAGCCTTCTGTAATCCTTTAACCTTTCAACTATTCCTTGATCCATCTAATTAAATATTCATGATGAAGTGAGAACTATTGCATGTAGGCTAAGGGTGCAAATTTATCAGGGTCTTCACACCATTGAATCCCTTTCCCATAATGAAGCATGGATCACTATATCTATGAGAACCAAGAAAGTAAAGTTAGGATATGTGGTGAATAAAATACTTAGGTTAAAATGTTAGTGCTGAGGTCTTGTTCATATTAATAAACATGATGGGCCCTTAGGATTAAAAATTTAGGCTAAGATTATGAATCAAAGGGGCCAAGTTAGGAAATATTAAAAAGGGACCCTGCAAAATAAATATTAGACCTAGTTAGAAATATAAAGAACTTAAAAGGGGAAACAATAAAGGAGACCAAGTATTTTTAGGTTAAGTTTGAGTTGTGTTAAGAAACATGAATTAAAGCTTTAAAAATGACAATTATGCTTAAGTCCAAGATAGGTTTTAAAAGGTTCTCACCAATTTAGTTTCCTCTAGTATTCAAATTTGATTTGAGGGTTTTTTAGGGTTTTGGAATGTGAATTTATTAGGAAAAACACCATGCAACTTGCAACTAAAAGCCATGAAGACCATTTATTATCAAAGTTAGACAAAATTAAATAAAACCATAATAAATAAGATTGCCTTTGATAAATTGGATCATATTTAAATTCTATAAATGATCCTATGATGCCATATTTTCATGTATAATATTTAGGGTTTCTCAAGGGTCCCAATTTTCAAAATTGGGGGTATGTTGGCCTCAACAAAGCCAGGTAAGAATTTTGATAGTGGTATATCTTAAATGTGTGGATGTTTCAGGAGAAGGTGATCATATGGGTTTGTTCAATTTTGAGCCTAGTTTATTTTCACTAAAATTTAGGTCATGCACTAAAGCATTTCAAAATTTATGCAAGAGCAAAGTTGGTCTCCCAGATAAATTATAAACATAGTTGGCTCTATGATAGAATATTTTGAGAAGAAACTTTAATGGTGATATATCTCACATGTATGAAGGTTATAAGATTAGTTTTTTATAAAGATGTATTCTCTTATGTGAGGAAATAATATGGTCCAGATTTGAGATCATGCATCTAAGAGTAGAAGAAGTTGTTGAGGTCCAAAGTAGGCATTCCATGCATATTGTAGTTGGTCCCCATACTTAGTCAATTTACATGATGTTAAATATCTAAACATATTGGGTATAAAATGGATCAAAGATTTATTTCATTGAATATATATGGTTTGTTTCAATTCAAAGAGGTCAAAGTGTTTTCTAGTTAATAGAGTTAAAGATCAGGACCAAATGAAGATCCAACGATGTGTGGGAGATCGTACATATCATGATTTAATGATGTATATTGTTTGAGATGGTAATAAGTATTTAAGGTTTAATTAATAATAAAAGGTATAGGATAAGGATACAATGGTAAGTGGATGTTCATATATATTGATCAAATGGTGAATACTACATGATAAATACCTGACTGATTCATGGAAATTGATAGAGTGCATTGAGTCAAAGTTTCCAGATTACATGAGATGAGGTCAAAGTGACTGAGGTTTAAAATTTAAGAATTATTTGATAGATGTTAAATATTGAATAACATAAATGCTGTGTGACTCATCTAAATCTGAAAAGGAAACAAGATATGAGTATGGTGTTTGATGTTTAAATGTGACTGTTGACATTTAAATATTTGAATTTTACAAATAGAAAAACTAGTATGTGGATTTTAGACCATACCTTTTGATAAAGTATGAAATTTCTCATGAAATAAAAATAAAAGTGGTATAGGACTCCAAGTTGAATCTATAAATATGTATTTTAATATCTAATAGTATGTATAAACATAGTTATGAAGGCTCAAAGTTGACTATGTGATTGTGCATAGACTATAAGTGACCTGAGAAGATTATTCAAACTTGTTCTGATGTTGTTTTAATATCTCTCAATGAATTGGATATTGGGGAGTATTTTATAATATATAAGGATTATCTATGTGAATTTTTAAGGTTTGATCAATCATATTTAGTATGAATAATGATTTATAAGTCGACTATGTGTTTGTTCATATTGACTGTATATATAGAGAAGTGTTAGAGCTATTTGTGCTTAAGCTAAAGGGTATTGTGATGGTTGTTATAAATTAAGGGGGAGATATATATCATTTATATTTGGTCCATGCTATTTTAAAATGTTCTTATGTTCTTTTTTTGCTCGTATAATTGTCAAATAGATGAATGGGTCTCCATAGGACCTAAAAGTGACTTAGGCCTATTTGAAAGTAGATTGTGCTTAAGTGTGACCCATGTGAGATGACTTAATGGTGAAGTCATGTATTTTGGATGAAAATGATTATTTTGGACTTGATAATTCATGATTTCTATATATATAGTGAAATAAAATGTGTTTGTTTTTATACTTTATGAGTGAGATTAGTAGAGGCTTGAGTGTGGACAATATTCATTGAAGTGAAGAAAAGAGGAAAATGAGTGTGCCCAATGGTTGGTTAATTAAAAAATTATATTGAGGACTATATGTATAACCTGTAGGTCATAATTATACTGGAAAAATAGTGATCTTGTAGGTTGAATATGAGCAAAGAGTCTTGTGTGAGTTGTGTAGAGTGAAGAGTTGAGGATCAAAGAAAGGAAGTGTGCCTAGTGGATGGGTTGATGAACAGATCTAGTTCATGTTTGTATGTATGGCTTGTAGGGCATATTTCTATGTCATAACAAGTGCTCTTGAAATTTTGATGCTTTGAAGTGTAAGTAAAGGATAGGTGATGCTTGTGTGAGCTTGGAGGCTAGTTTGTGAGGTAGATCAGAGTATGGTCTATGTAAATGACCTCATGGTCAAATTGCTATTATGGTGATAAAATTATTGCAAGTGTGATGAAGTAAGTGTGAGTGAAGAGTTAGAGAGTGGGGTTATTTCGGTTATGTAATGTGTCTTAATTGATCTTTGTGTGTTGGTATAAGTACGTAATGTGCTTTGGCCAATAGGGAGTATTGGGTGAAAGAGTGAGGGTGAAGAGTGAGAAAAAATATATCCATAATCAAGTGTTGAAGACATAATTTCTAAGGCAGAAGTGTTAAAAGGAGGTTTTAAAGGAGTTAATCTTTTTTAGGAGTAGTTTCTCCTTATGAAATAGGTGTTTCATTAAATACCTTTACTTAGAAGGATATGATCAAGGTTTTTTGGTCTAAAGGAGTTGATCAATCTCTTGTTTTTAATTTTTTGTTGGATAGTAGTCCATTTGTGTTGTAGGCTTAAGAGTCTATTTTATTCCCCATGAAGGTTTCCCATAAGAACTATGTGTTATGGGTTTGATTTTGTGTATGCATTAAATGTATGAGCTCTTTGGTTAATGCTTCTTGATCAAATTGATATATGCTAATTAGTTAAAATTTTCAAGGACTACAATTGAAATTGAAATACCTAGGTTCATTAATTCACCCCCCTCTCAATGATTGTACCTCTAACACAAATATGCCTTTTTAAATGGGAATTTGGAATAATAAGTGTACATTGAGCAACCTAAAGTTAATTCTCTAAATATAACAAAGATTATGTTTGAAAATTGAAAAATTTGTTCTATAGTCTAAATAAAGATCTTAGATATTGGTATGTTAGGATAGATAAGTATCTACTAGATCAAGGATTCAAAACAAGAGTTCCAGATAGTAATCTATATATCAAGATAGAAGATAAACATCAATTGATAGTTATTGTTTATATGGATAACATAATATGTGGTGGAAAAAATGAAAACATGACAAAGGCCTTTACAAAACTAATGAATAAATAATTTGATATGTCTAGGCTAGGATAACTATCATTCTTTTTTGGATTGTAGATCACTCAATCTAAAAATGGTGTATTTATCTCACAATCCAAGTACATAAGAGAGATGTTAAAAAAATTGAGATGGATGAGTGAAATGAAGTTAGTATACCCATGGCCATAAGATGTAAATTGAGAAAATAATATGAGTCTTTGAAAGTTAATCAGATGTCATATGGGTCAACGATTAGAAGTTTGTTGTATACCACTACCTCTAGATTTGACATCATTCAAGTAGTAGGTCTTGTGGGAATATTTCAAGTAGATCTAAAGGAGAATCAAATGAAATTAGTCAAAAGGATATTCAGGTATCTCAAGGAGACTATGGAGTATGGATTATGGTATCTAAAATGCAAAGAATTCAATTTGATAGCCTGCACTAAAGTAGATTGGGTAGGAAGTATAGATGATAGGAAGAGTAAAAGTGGAGGATATTTCTTCCTAAGAGAATTTATAGTGCCATGAATAAGAAATAATCAACCATCATTAGATTTATCCACTTGTGAGGTGAAATATATTACAACAACTTCATGTTGCACATAGGTCCTATAAATGAGATAGACTTTAAAATATTACAAGATGGAGTATGATGGTTGAAGTCATATCTTCTATGATAATATAAGTGTCTTAAACAACCCTATCATGTACTCAAAAACCAAACACATTCTAATTAGATATTAGTTTCTATGAGATTAGGTAAGTGAACAAAGTGTTAAACTTGAATATGTTTCTACATAGGATCATATTGTAGACATCCTTATAAAACCAGTGCCAAAGGTAAATTTTGAACATCTAAGATATGAATTGGGTGTAATTACCACCCCTAAAAATCATTGAGATACTGAGGGAGAGATAATCATGCTCATTACCTTAATAAATAGGTGAGTTTTTTCAAATAAGGTATGCATTGTTTGAAGGGGAGATTTTCATGTTGTTGATAAGTCTTGATCTATGTTGAAGTGGTTTAGTAATCTAAGTCAATTATGAAAGAGATGGTATTTATGGAAGGCTTTTGTAATTAATTTCAAAGGGGGAAAAAAATCATAAAAGATGAGAAAATGGGAAAGATCATAAAGGGAGAAAGAGAAGGCAAAAAATTAGGTCTAACAAATGATTACCATCAATAGTGGTTGACATAATTTTCTAAATATGTTTGACATAAATGACAAATGGGGATATTTGTGAACATTTTCATTGATTAAGGGAGAGATTATTGAGAATTTTTATTGAGTGTTGAGATTTGATATTTTCATGTTATCATTGATGTGAAAGGTTTTAATGAAGATGCATGGTTATTTTATTGATGTCAATATAATATCATTGATGTCAAATGTTCTTTTACAAATGGCTTGTTAAGTAGTCCTTGAGGTATGTATATGAATGAGTTTTATTTCCATCATAATGAGTGTTATTGTTATGATGAGAGAATGTTGTTTGAAGAATATTTTAATGTCAACTTGAGGGAAATATTTGAGAAGCAACATTAATAAGTATAGTTCAGTATATAAAATGTAAAACATCTTGTAATTCTTTCTCTAGACCTTATGAGAGGGATTTTGTAGATAGTATGATGAAACGAGTGATCTTTGAAGAAGAATTAGTATGCTCTAAAGATCTGTGTAAGTAGTTCTGATGATGTTCTGAATGAGATACAAAGATGAGAATGATCCTAAGAACACTTGACAGTGTCTAAGCATTATAGAGATTGTTTGAGTCTATACATGAGGTATTGAGGACCTTTAAAATGATTAGAAGGTCAGTTCTGAATATCTATATATGAAGCTATGAAGATGATATAGTTGAGCTCTAAATATCTTTAAGTAGTTATGAAGAAGTTATGTTAAATATTAGAAGAAGAGTGAGTGTATGAGATTCCTTGATTATACACAAGAGACATTGAAAAAAAATAATGTTTTAAGGTGGAGTCTATAGTGTGTCTAAAAGGTCAGATTCAAGGAATAATAAGACTTTTAGGTTAAGGTCTAGAAATCAAGAAGAGAGATGGTAGCTAGATGAGATAACAAAATAAGTTTCCATGACATGAGTGAGTAGGTAAACATTGAGAAAGTTTATTCAAGTTTTTTTAAGTATGTGCATGAATTTTTTGATAAATTTTTTTAAGAAAAGGATTGAAAACATGTTTCAAGGTTTCTCAAATGCACATAATGAAGAGTTGTCTACTTGAGAAGGTTTTTTTAGTGCTCATTAGCATGTATATATTCTACATGAGAACCTAAGATATTCATGGTAGAAGAGGAAGGGTTATATCTAAAATTTATAAGAATTGGTTTTTAGAAAGAGGATCTAAGTTTTATGAATGATCATTAAGATTAAAAGATGGTCTAAGCCCTCATAAAACCCTAACTATGACCTGATGTTGAATATATTATTTTAAAGAGATCATAAATGTTTGGTATAGTTAGAAATGTGATTTTAGGTTGAATTAAACTATCTCAGGCATCTCAAGGTGTGATTAGTTTCTTAGGTGAGTGAGAAGATCCTATGGAAAAGTGCTTATCTTTCAAAAATTTGTTGTAGTAGACTGAGTTGATCAAGTCAAAGTTAATAAGTGGATGAAGATGAAAGAGTGAGATTTTATTTGTTATTCATGAATATTTTTTGATAGGTTATATATCTTATGTGTGAAAATTTGATGTTTCAAATTGGCCAATCCCTAATAGACCTAGTAGTGCAGATAATAAGAAAATTAGGTAAAAGTGATAAGATGTTTCTTGATATATTTTCATATAAGAATGATGCATTAAAATTTATGATGATGTTGTTTGAGTCTATAATTATCTATCCATGCTTTTCATAATCTCAAAATTTAGTGAAATTGGTTGAAACATTGAAGCCTAAATGAGTTATTTGGTTGAGTAGAGACTATGAGAGAGAAGGCTAGTAGATTGGTCTATAAGACTAATAGTTTTCATTAGATCTCATGATTTAATTAGTTGAGGTTGATATGAGGAAATTATAATATCCTATTCATGTATTTAAATCCCTTATAAATATTCAATCATGAATCATATGTTCATGTTTCTTTGACTACGTTTTGGAGTCAATTGGTAGTTTTGAGTGAACATCTTGTAGAGAAGTGATTAAGCCTATTTACCCTTAGTTGAAGCATTAAATGAAGTTGGTGATGAATCTAAGTTCATGAAATTTTTAAATATATATTTTTTTATTATTGTTTGTAAAAATTGAGTATATGTTGTATTTTATTCAAGACAAAGTTTATGTATATGCGTAGGTCTTTTATATGTAGTGATTTGAAGAGGGGTTAAAATGGTAGTTGAAAGGTATTTTAGACCTAAAGTGAAGTTGGATAACGGATATTTGAGTGGTTTTTTATGTTTTAATTCCATGTGAGGTGTTTTTATATCCTTTAATATGGATCAAAGGGTAACGTGTTGTCAAGAAGACCTATTAGGTCTCTATAAGCCTAAAAGAGTACTAATGGCTAATTGACATATGGTTGACCTATTTTATTGATTGGTTCATGATAAAGGTATGTTATTTTAATATGATAAGACATGTTAATTTCTGACCTAAGTGATTTGAATATTTAAATGACCTATAAGTATATGATCAAGTGACTTGTATAAAAGTAAGGCAATTAGGCCTATTTTGGGCATGTTTAGAGAATGATAGTAAAAACCGATAAGAAAATGATATAGATCATTAGTTAGTAAAAGGAGTTCATGTAGACCATCATATAAATGTCATGAATATCTAATAGAGGTTTTTTATATGAATATCAAGGCTATAAGACCTATTCAAACCATGAAGAGGGATAGTTGAGCGAAGAAAGCTGGAGTTTAGTTTTAGAGGAACTGAAGTGAGTGAAGAGATGAAAGAGTAGATCATCATATGTTGTAGAAGCAACAAGGGTTTTTGAATTTTTTTAAATAATTATATGGATATGTTGTTATGGATTCATTAGGGGGGTTGGTGCCTCCTTGTAAGTGGGTGCTTGTTAAAGCCTAGCCGAGTTGGTGTTGAGCTAGTGGGGGTTGGTGCTCCATGTGAAGTTGGTGGTTCACTAAATATTTATGTTTATCTTATAGGAATTTAGTCCATTTTTTTTGTTAGTGGGTTTTTTCCCCATAGAGGGTTTTCAATGTATATGTTATGTTCATGTAATCCATGTTATTATGATTTGATGTTTATACTTGTTAAGATGTGCATGCTTATTAAAATGATTCATGCATGGTTAAATGGAATTGAATGAAATATTTTGAAGACCAATTCACCCCCCCAGTCATCTTGTTTCAAATAATTATTAGTCATATATTTTATTGTATTAAACTTTACTTATAATAGGCTAATACAAGAACATTAGACAATATATTTAATCTCAAAATAACCAATATTAATTATTTTCAAATCCAACCATTTAGATTCATATATACAAGTTTAGATATGCAATCCATTTGTTCCTTTTATATATGTCACTTGAGTGAGCTCATCTTGTGAATAAATTAGTTTTCTAAATATGTTATATTAACTTAAGACCATAATACTTCTAATCTAACAATCTATAATGAATCATGGATATATTATTAGTATTTCCATTCAATCTATATTTATTCTTTTTATTTCTAATAACTATGAACTGATGGCACGCTTAGTAAAAATTTGCCAAAAGTTGGTTTAACTCATAAATTTCATTTCAAGATAATTTAGATGGTAGCACCATACATGTTTTATTTCAAACATACATAATTATACTTTTGGTACATTATGTTTCATAGTCTTCATTGTAAAAGAGATTCATATCCAAACTTTAAAAAAAAATCTAAAATTCAATTATCATTTAATTTATTTATTTGTTTTCAGTATAAAATCACATAATACCATATTTTTTAGAAAGTAGTTGAACCTTAAATAACTCCCTAAGATACTTAAATCCTTCACTATCTATTTGGATTGCATAGGGAGGACATTTTTCAGGAGGCTAGATTTAATTTCTAAGGCCATTCACTATTTTAGTATTCATGCTTAGGCATAAGAGCACCATCCTTCCTTCTATATTTTTGTATTTTTGTATATGATTGATAGGCATAAAAAATAATACAACATTTAGAATAAATCATGTTCAACTAAAGTCATTTTATTATTATGCTTTACTTATATCATAATTATTTAACATTATCACTTGAACACGTTTTAAATTATTGATTTGCTTATGGCTTATATTTTATAGCTCATTATTAAGGACAATCAAAACTCTCATTGTAGACTCCTAAAATTATCTTAGAATTGATTATGGATATTGAATACTCTCACCAATCACTCAATTGAAGGAGGCATATAATATAGTGATACTTATTAAAATAGTACTATGAAATACATATAATTATCAAACCATAAAAAATTATAATAGATATGATGGATTTAAATCATAGTACAAATTACAATAGTTTATTAATAACACAAAAAAATTAAGGGGGTCATCATGCCAATGATTGACTTTAAGCAAGACATGTAATAATGTTTGGAAATTGACATATGCCTATGTTACACAAAATAAATTGAAAAACATAATTGCTGGTAAAAATCATACTTTTAAACACTTTATCTAATATTATTGGAATTCTTAGATAGAGAGTTATGATATGCATGTATAATAAACTAGTACAACCCATGTGCAATATCTTTACAATAAATAAGTGTACATGCATCATAATATTTGCACCATGTAAACAAACTTGCAATATAAGAACAATACGAAAAGGTTGGATTGATAAATATAACCAATTTTTATGGATTGTATAGAGAAATTGGATGTTTATTTTTTAAAATATTATAACCTAAATAACAATTCATTTTTTTCAATTAACATTAGAAAACTCAAATTCTAAATGGGATGTTCATATTTCAACAAGGCAACACATAGGTTGATAATTAGTTTACTTGGAATAGATTTATATAATTTATTATTATTTTATCCTATAGGTTGGGTGAAAACCAAACAAAAAAAATAAAAAAAGACCATAATCAAGATCCATATACATACTACTAAACACCAATATCAAAAATGTATAAGGCCATATTCAACCTAATAAATAGAAAACATAGTGAATTATAAATTAAGATGTATAGAAACAAGATGGTTAACAATCATCACCAAGTAGCATAGAGGCCAAAAAAATTTCACACTCTTGCAATCCTCAATATTTATGACAAGAAAAATATTGCCTCAAATAGAGTTTAGGCAACTATAAATTAGACATAACATGGTATCTCATTAATATTATCTATAGATTTGATAAAAAAAAACTTAATAATTGTAAATTAAATTGATTTCATTTTAATACACATATGCATCAAAATGAACCATCATAAAGTTTATTATAATCCTATCCTATCTCATTGAGTTGAAACTCTCTAGCAAGGCACAATTTTGTTCTTATTATGATCAAATTACTTTGGATTCAAGCCATCCTTCCTCTTGTTAGTGGATTTATCTTATCTAAGGTGTGGTAATCTTATATCCTATTTATTTTTCCCTCCTCAATACTTACTCCTCATCCTTTCTTCCGTTCTCTCATTTTAGCTAATGCATCCTTATTGATCTTGGTGCATCCCTTCAATCGACATTAAAATTCATATTTATGTTCTAATTTCCCTCTTGTGAGTTAAATTATTATAAGGGGATAAACTTTTTGTTTGGGGGTACAAGACAATGGTAATATATTTATTTATTTATTTTCTTCCCAAGATGCTATAGAAAAGTGTCTAACCAAAGTTTATGGTTGTGAAAATTAAATTTTAGGTTGAAAATGTCTCCTCTTTTGACAAGATTAAAGATTGTGCTTTTTGCCTTTATTTAACATCTTGCCTTCACCCAAGTGCTAAAAATATCTAAAAAAAAATTATTAAATTTAACTTTGAAGGATAAAATAATTAATTGATTTTATTAGTAGTCTTAAATTTATTTGTAACCCATTTATCCATAATAAAATATTGAATTATAAAATAAGAATATGATCTTCATCTTAAAAAATACCCATTTACAAGAGTAAAATTAAAATAATTGTAATAAATTCATCAAATATGATGTTTAAAAAACCAAAAAACATTAAATTCTAGATTATAAGTTACATCATCCACACAACTAAATAATAATACCGATACTAAATTTTTATAATTAGGTATTCAAGAATAGTAAAAAAAGGAGTAAAGCCTACATGTTGTCCTTATTTAATTCAATTTTATTACAATTTATTAATTAAATTTGATGCATATTAAATATACATAATACCATAAATTAAAAAATTAAATATATGTAGAATAAAATATCTAATTAAGTTGTAGACTTTAAAGTAACTAGGCTAATATGCATAAAATACACATAAGGAGGTCGACAAGGCATAAAATTCAAAGGACGGATAAATGATCAACCAGGGGTGGTAGCTTTATTGTAATGGTGTTAAATTCTTACCTATTAAAGAATCATATTCCTCAATGCAGGAACTAAATTTTATAAAATAATGCAAACATGTCTCCTTGGAAAAAATCCATATAAAATGATCAACTAGACATGACATCCAAAATTGAGGTAGATTGTGTCAAACATATGATGTTAACTTCTCTGAAAGATCCCACTAGAATAAACTAATAACCATGTTAAAATAAATTAAAATCAAATAATTTATGAGATAAGAATGATATCACAAGTTCCAATATGATGTATTATCACTTTGAGCCAAACTAATTACCATTTAAAAAACCATAATGATAACCAGGCAACCATAAATGTATTCCCAACATAAAAGGCCCACTGAATGAGAAGAAGAACATGGGAATTCCTCCATATTGTTATAAATTTTATTTTACATGAGAGATAATACATATAGTTAACCATGACAAATTACCATGTAGATGGGCTTAGGAATTATGATTCCACTAGCCAACTATCACTATGTAAAATAGAACACCACATCTGGTGAGGGATGGATGGTGTCATGTACCTACACATATAGGTTCTAATCACAAACATATAGATTTTTTTATAAAATATGATATTATCCACTATACCATGCACAAGGAAACATTTATTTACATTAATTTACATAAAATATATTAGCATTTACAATTAACAACTAAATCAAAATCAATTAATCGAAATAAAAATTGATGTAAGAATAATTATCCTTAAAAAAGGAGTGTTAAAATAAGGAAAAAAAAATTATAATTGAAATACAAAAATTCCAATGATTTATGGAATAAATTATTAAATTTAAAAATACTAAAAAGGTGGTAGTTTTAAAACAACCTATGTTTTCAATCACATTAAAATAAGTTTCAACAAAACATTATTGAAAACCATTCACATCACATGTATTATGTGACTTAGTAAGCCACCTAAGGGGAGAAAGACATAATTAATCATAATATAAGAATCAATTATCTCTCAAAGTTAAGGTAAATATATCAAAAGTATCAAATCATCTATATGGTTAAACATAGAATAGTAATCACAAATGTTTTCTTTCAATAATCACTAAAGCTAGGTGGAGGGGCACTCCATTAATAAGGTAACCATTATTAATGAATAAATATGGTTCTCAATAGAAATATTTAAGTCACTAAATCATTAAAAAGGGGTAAAGTTGGATTTCAACCTATGAGAAACTCTACTTACTAGCTTGTAACCTAGTCATATCAACACAAATAGGGATCTATACTTCCCTCAAACCCCACACTTTCATCATGGTCAAACATAAGTAAATGATGTAGGGTTATACTACATTAAATTTCACTAAAAAATTATAAGTGCACCACTCATACATTTCACATATATTTAAAATGCATAAATCATATCACATGTATGATCACATTTACATAGGATCAAATATCTATATAAAACAATCATCATTTTACACCATTACATACATCATGATCACACAACAAAATTGTCACTTTGAGAGGATGGGATTATTTCATAAGTGTTGTACAATCATAATACCATGCAAAGGTTAAAATATAAATTCTTACATACAAACACACATATGTTTTTGCTAAGGTTAAAATGAGGTAACATAATGAATTTAATAACATCAAACTTACAAGGGTTCACAATAGTGAGTAGGGATAGTATAGTACATAAAAACATAAAAAAAAAAGTATTATCACTAGCAAAAACATGATGTAAACATTACCTTTTAGTCCAAAACTATATAATAATGGCACCACTATAATCATTGTCATTGAAGGATATCAACTATATATGAAAGAAAAAAGTGATGACAAATAAATATCTTACAATCAAATGAAAAATATAAAGAGGAATACTAACACACAACATCATAATTGTCAAGCGTATCTCATAAAAAGATGAAAATTTCTTCCAAGTGTTTCTAACAATATGATAGATATGTTATTTGTATGATGTGGAAGATAACTGAACTGAACATACTGATTTATCCAAAGTTCCTAGTGTTGACCTTAGTATTTGATACCAAAATGTCATGCCTAAAATTTTGCATGACTAAAACACATATAAAAAATGTCCAATTTATTTCTTAAAAATGAACAACACATATCCTTTACAACTTAAACTATCCATTATATATCCACCTTCATGTTATCATACACACAATATGTCAAAACAAAACTCACATATATACATGATATTAATAAAAGTGCACAAATAGTTGTATGGTCACTACATAACCATGTTGAACCCACTTATCCAAGTGACATGAAAATGATTAAGTAGATTAAGAAGCCCATCATATTTAGATATTTACCAAATGAAAGGTTAATATTAATTTAATTATAGAATGGTCAACATATAATTAACAATCATTATTTCACTTAAAGTTTATTAAAAGGGTTAAGAATTAATAATCTTTCACATTATGTTGCATAACCAAATTTTATTTCATTAATCTCAAACTAAATATCAATGGAAATATGTTTTAACATGGCTCAAGGGTTGGTTAAATATTAACCCTAATTTAACCTAAGACCTAGAATTGATGCCCCACCATAACATGATAGACTACATATCTAATCCTCAGAATCATCGTCAGATGTAGTTCTCTACTATGCTTAAAAATAACATGCAAGGCAAGGTTTAAAATATTTATTATTTATTTCATTTAAAAAATGATAGGTAAAAAAGAGACAAGGGAGAACTAAAATAATTAAGCTTGTCATTGAGAGTAACAAGGTGGTCTCATGATCACATTTCAATAGAAAAACTACTTTAAGGAATTGTTAGGTCACCAAATCTATATAAATATACCACAATTTAGTAGCATAAAATGTTTGAATCATTCCCATTATGATGTACCTCTAAAAAAATGAAGCATTTTATTAGACTATCAAATCCATAGTTAGGCACATGATTTCACACATTATAATATCCACAACTAACACAATATATAGTCAATTTTAAATAAATAAATAATAAATTTTTAATATTATTATATTATCAACATTTTCTTTAAGTATTGGTTTGGACTCCTCCTATCTCTATCTCTTACCCCCACTGGAAATAAAAAATAATCTTCCTACACAAAGTAAAATTCTAACAAGCTTACACATGATGACACTTCAAGCATCAAGAATAGATCTTGTAGTATAATAGTAATTACCTAAATTAAAGATAAGAAAATAAAAAATAATTCACATTCAATAATGTAGATACAACACCTAATAAGGGTCAAATCCCATAATATCTAAACTAAAACAGTCACAAGAGCAACTATCAACTTTATCTCCCACAATAGTATTAACTCCAAACTCTTATCTCATTACTACTTACTAATATACTAAGAGGATATGGAAATAAAATTAAAAATTAGTTTCATTTGATATTATAATCAATACTCTCCATACTCCCTAAAATATATAATTTCAACACTCAACATTAACTACAAGAAGCCTTAATAGAGATCATTTTCATTATGTAAAATAATGAAACCCATAACTTTAATATTATTCTAATATCTCTTTGAGGTTCACTACATACTAGAAATATTAAATCTATATTAGTATTTAAATAACATACATTAATATGAATCTAATATGGAATTTTCAACAAAATATATAATTACTATTTGATTGATGGTAGTTATTATTTTCACCTTCACTATGAAATAATAAATATAAAACAAAAATTTCCAAATTGAATAAATTACATATAATCATCTAAAAGTGTTATTTAGATGTTAAGAGTGTCACTTGAGTTAGCCTATCCATAGCCTAGACATAGACCTATCCTAGAGAATTAGACATAGTTTTTTATTCATTGAACAAACCACAATCATCCATAATCAGCCAAAACATAGTCCTAAAACTATCTTCTTAGATCCCAAACCAACTTGCTCAGTATTCTACCCAATGGACATTACCACCATATTTGGGATACTATAACCATATTGCACTAGTGCCCCCAACTGGGTGAATTGTATTTATCCCTAACTCTTCCCAATAGATAATTTTTCAAATGTGTACCCATTCTAAGGTTAGCCTAAGCATATTTTCTTATCTGCACAAGCTACATATCCCTATAAATCTAAGTCTAAATGACCTTTATTTACCAGATGGAAAATATATGTAAAAATCACATTCAAACCAAAGAAAAGTTAAGTAAAATGAAGGTATCTGATCCCTATTCTACCCTACTTCTGATAGGCCAGGATGACAAATATTCAATAAAATGTAATATTTAGGAAAATGTAATATTTTATTTCTATACAAAGTACGCATTAAAAATCTTACGAGAAGTTGGTTAAATAAAACCAACTCATGGGTAACCAACCCATCAACCAACTATTAAAATAAAGACTAATTAACTTAATTATTAAAATAAAGACTAATTAACCTAAGTTTAGATCATAAACCCAACAAACTCCCCCTTGATCCAAAGAGGTATAGAAAGACTGAAGCAATGAACTATGATTCATCCAAGTACACTCTACTATAACTACAACTGGTATATTGTGCATCCCAAATTTATCAACACCCTGATCATCCCTGCACTATAGTAGAACATGATCATGCACTATCTAAATACATTGATCCTCACACAAAATCTATCCAATAAGTGACTACCCTCATTATTGTGTATGGCACATCTCAAATTGATTCCCAAAAATCACCAATATATCCTACAGGCCTTTGTTTAACACTAACAATGCTAAAAACATAATGTTGACTCATACCACAAATCACCGATAACTGATCGAAAGCCAATATGCAATATATTCTCCCCCTATCAAGTGATAAGTGAGAAGTTGTGTAACAAATAAACTGAGTAAAAACCACTAAAATTATTCATATCAAAGATCATAGAAACACTACATCTATAAAAGAAAAGTACACAACCCAATAAATTCTAGAACATCAAATCCCAATCTTGAGCCTAGTAGCTCACACAAGATGGGTGTGTCACCTTCTCAGAATATATAGTCATCAAATATGGATCAAAAAACTTCACATTCATCCCATCCATCATAAGAATATGTAGAATAATAACTAAAATAAGAATTAGAATAATGACCAGAGTGACTGGAGTGACAACCAATGTTTACTTCTACCTTTTATCAATATCCAAAGGACCTCCTTTTAGAGGGGCACTTTGTATAAATATGCCATATGCTACCACAATTTTAGTATATTCTCTCATGTACAATAGAACTAGAGGAAAAATATCCACATGAATAAGAATGCCTATGTTTGTGCTTGTGTCCATGTGAATGTTTGTGGTGATGCTCATGCTTTGGAGAACCAAAATGATGTCTATGTTTAGGAGATAATAAATGATCCCTATGTCTAGAATGACGATTATGTCTCAAAGATCTAGAATGATGCTTATGCTTGGAAGTATGCCTCTGAGAGTGTCTTTGTTTCTCTTTGTGTCTTCTATTGGGCTCATACAATGGATTTCCTATTTTGGAATAGTGTCCCTCATCAATAGATTTCTTCTTTGCAAATTGCCATTCATGTTGAGTAAGCAACTCACAAATGGAATCAAAAGTAGATTTGTTAAGCTTCTCACTAAGCTATAACATATTCAAAAAATTTCCTATGTCTAGGGTTAATACCATTCAAACTAATAAAAATTATCATTTAATCATCAATTTTCCCTCTTGTAATGCCATATTCTTGTTTCAAATTCTTAATGTGTGACACATACTCTAAAACATCTTCATCATCAGAGAGTTTAGTGTTGAGTAACTACATAAGATGGTCAATTTTATTATAAGAAGGTTGTTTATCATACAAGTATTTTATAGATTTCCATGCTTTCCAAGCTTCAAATTTGATGACTTCTATGTGAATTATAACTTGAGCACTTCAAGTCAATTTCAATAAAGCAAGGGCATGCTTGTCATGTTTATAAAATTCTACAATTTTTGTGGCTTCTATGGGCAATGTTGGTTGATTTTCAACTAATTCCCATAAGTCATTGAAAATTAATCCATTTTCCATGTTCATTGACCATTATTTATAATTTTTAGGAGCTAGACATCTAGTGTTAGAAATGAGGCTCATAATTTTAGCCATTATGTAGAAAAAATGAAAAAGAATGTTATTGATGTTTTGCCTTTACGTTCAAAATAGCTTCCATTTTATAAATGATATTGGGACTTGTGATGGATTTGAATTTTGAAGGTGTCATTTTTGACTAAAAATGCACCTTGATACATCATTTAGAATACATTTATTGCAAAAATCATAGAAGAGAGCTTCAAAATAGAAATTTGATAATTCTAATGTATTCAAAATGTCAAAAACCATGAAGATCATTTATTCACATGACCACCTTTACATGAAAAGATTGACAAAAAAATTGTCTCAAAATTTTGAGAATACACCCTTATATTGCCGATTTGACCCTTATTATTCCATTACAAAAAGATGTCAAAAAATAATAAATTTGACCAATCAATTTTGAAACCTGATCTCTTTATCTATTACAAGTGACATAAAAAATTTCCATATCCATCTTCCCATCAATCAATTCAAATATGTAAATCTAAAACTTTATAAATATTATTTGTTTTCAAGAAATAATAAAACAAGGAAATTTTCATTTTTACTTTACATGTAAAAAATGTGAGCATGGATTGTTAATAGCATGGTAAAGCTTTGTTGGTGGAACCCATAAAATACAAATATTTTACCTTATTAACTTCTATGCCACCCTTTTTTAAATTTATTTTTTAATATCATTGTAATATTCTTTTGTCATACAACTGTGCCTCTGTGTAGTGATATTTTTACTTCTAACTAATGTTTTTTATTCAAACCTCCTTAAAAATTATAGCTATTTAGGCCAAAACACCACACTTAGAAAATAGATAAACAAATATAGGACACCTCTTTATATTTTGGAGTGAGAATCAAATCTAAATTAGTTAGAGAATCTATGAAATCATGCTTTTAAACCCTTGTCTAAAAATGAAAATTTATTCTTGGAGTTTGTATTTGAAAAATCAAACAAAAATAAAAGCATTGAACTTATTCATTAGACCATATTATGCACTGCTATACCTTCCTTTTTTTTGGTTTCCTTTAAAATGGTGTACAATGGTGTGAAGATAAGAAATGATTATTAATTGATAAAAATGTTGTGTAAGGAATTATTCTAGAGATTTTGGCATACAAATTAGATTTCCAACAATAAATAAGAAAATAGAGAGAAGATTTTCTTACTTTTAAGCACTATATTTCTGCCTTTAAAGACACTTGCTTTCTCCTTCAATTTTCTTTCTGGCTTCCACTTCCTCCTTTAAAACATGGCATAGATTTCTCTTTTTGGGCTCTGATACCACTGATAAGCCAAGATGAAATAAATAAAAAATAAAAATATTTGGGAAAATGCAATATTTTATTTCTATACAAAGTAAGTATTAAATTTTTTATGAGAAGTTGGTTAAGGAAAACCAACTCATGGATAACCTACCCATCAATAAACTATTAAAATGAAGACTAATTAACCTAACCATTAAAAAAAAGACTAATTAACCCAAGTTTAGATCATAAACTCAAAATATTCTACTTAATATAATATAAAATAGACATAAACTCATATTTAAAAGATACCAAAGCTAAATCACAATCAAGACATCCATGTTCACTCTTATTTTAACATTCAATTGCACTTTCATTAAGAACTAGGTGAGAGAAATAAATCAGGATTGATCCCTCTTTGGATTATTGGTATGTAGGAAAATCTCTTCACAATGGGGTGATTAGGATGTCTAGAAAATCTTACTAATGAACACATAATTATTTCTCATATCATACTTGCAAGGAGTATTAGGGTTTGTACACTAAATCAAGTTTTCTAGGCACAACACATAGCTTTAGGTTTTATGTGTATAAGAATAGGACCTAAAAATATGGGCACAAGTGCTCTAAAAAATAGGAATAGTCCTATAAAAGGGACATTAACATCATATTATAGACACCACACAAGCATGTAAACATTTTTTATATGGGGTGCTACTATCCAATGAGAAGATAGACACTAAAATCTTGTTGATGACACTTAGAACTATCCAAAACTTAGTTTTCAAAAATTAGATCATCTGTGATAGTCAAGTTTTAGATACATCTATATTTATGCCTATTTATTACTATTTTTATAAAGTTAAAATAAGGTCAGATTCCATAACAAATTAGTGATTCATTATTATAATTTATTTGACTGATTTAGACATCTCATCCCTTTAACCAAAAATAGGAATTGCTTGTATAAAACCCAAAAAGATAAAATCATTTGGTGAACCCATCTTACTTTGAATATTGCTTTAAAACCTATCTTGAAAAAATCCAATTTTTTTGTGTAATAATTCAAGACTGCATACTTATAATTTTTCTAATGTTTTTTAGACAAGCTAACTAAATTAAATTAATTTCATATTAATGTTTCAATTTATTTGACATATAATTTAAATTAGTGAAAATAAACCCTAGATCACCCTAGGGTTCACATTTCCCACAATTACTTAGTCTCAATTTACATCTTGCTACCATGATTATCATGATATAATCCATCTTTCACTTCATAGTACAAAGATTAGTGTATTTCTTAACATGTTTATTACAAACTATTTATATAAATGTACACTTGTATATTACTCCTATCATGGATTCAGTTCGACCTTTGTTTGTTTTACATAGTGGTCCTCCATCATGTGAGCTCCATTTTTCTATTAATCATTTATATATGGCTCACTTTGCGCTACCTCTAGTTACTACTAGATGAAAAAGGTCTCAAATGACTCATTTTGTTCCACCTCCACATAGACTACTTGATTATCTACTTTCCAATCCTACCTCTACTAGTCTCTACTGAAAAATAGTAGAACATGTGGTTTAATCTATCAATAGGTAGAATAGGGTATCTACTCATCCTATATAGAAGTAATGTAACCCTACCATTCATCCTCATTGCCAACAGACCACAATAGTACCTAGAGATCAGCAATGGAAATTTGATATAGTATATTAGTTGAGAAATACACCAACTAAAATATCTATATTATTATTACTTTAAAAAGCAACAATCTTCAAAGATATTTTTTTTCAAACACTTAATCACACATTTGTGCCTCAGGATACTAATCCATCATATTTTGAATCTATCATGAACACTATCAAAGATGTGGAGGATGTGATATCCTTTTCCAATGAGGATTTACCTTCATAATAAGTAATTGATCAGAACCTACCACTTTTTATTTAAGCTCAAATACACAACTATTAAATGACTTCTCATCAACAATAGGTCAAGGCTCAATAAATGTAACCTCACATTTATAAAAACCATGGGGGTGATATATCATCTATTCAAAATAAATACAATAACATTCAAAGGTTTTATAATATTCCTAGATAGACATTGGATCAATCACATTGGATATTACAGTGGGACCAAAAAAATTGTCTACACACTTGCAAGTGATACTAAATCATTTACATTATAAATTGTTACTTGAGATACATTGGATACATGTTATGGAGATTTTACTTTCCAATATTCATATATGTGTCAAATTATTGCAAGATGGGTACCTATAAGCATGCCAAATAGATAATAAATCATTTAGATATTATAGGTTCATTGAGCCTCCAAAAATGAGTAAATCATCACATGGGAGACCTCATGTTCTCATTAAATACCCACCTCATAGGATTACCATTAAGAAGATGCATACTTATGAGGTGGGGGAGTCTAGTAAGACTGTCCATATACCACCTTTAGAGATTTTTATAGTATAGGTACCTTCATTGATGATAAAGGACTAGCAACTCCAAACACAACTACCTTCATTAATTATATAGGAATATCCTCTCATAATATATACATCATCGTATAGGATAGATGATGAGATCATTATGGCATAGTTACCACTACTTGTCAATTTAAAAGAGGCTTACTTTCATAATTCTAACATGGATTCAAAGGCCACTATAGAGAATGATCAACCACCTATAGACATCGATGATTATTTATGTGGATTGATATTTACACCAGTAGACCCGAGAGATCAAAATGATAATTCAAAGGAACTTATACCTCTCCTTACACTAGTAGCCTCATTTATTCAGTATTCAACATCTATAAGATCCCCTCCTTAGACACAATCAACAATAGATCCACTAATCCATTTAGTACACATGGTCACATCCATGGATACTAATTCAATCATATAGATTTAGGTGGGGATTTAAATAGATAAATAAAACCATATAATACATCTATTACTTAATATAGGATTGATGATATTACCCATAGTTCTACATGGATTAGTTAGTAGAATGTCACCATAGGAATGGAAACATTTTTTCCACTTCTATAGACTCATAGGACATGATATAAACACATGTCCAACACTATAACATAAATTAAATAAATTTAAGGCTAAGGGAACTATCCATATCATATATCCTCCACTCCATAATCTCCACCACCACTAGTGATATGAGCTACTTTAAAGATATGAGCACTATGAAGAGTCATTACTAGCATAGATATTCATGACATGATCCATTAACTATATAGATATATGTAGCAGATAAACATCTTCCCCATGTGGCTATAGATAGGGATTTTGATCCTAATACTTACACTTTTGGATTTTTACACCACATTGGTTATTAAAATAATGAGATACAACATGTTATAAACTATCATAACTCTATTGGACATATTACATTACCAGTTGCATATGGCTTGAAGGTGGCCACTACATTATTCTTAATTTTGAGTAGAGACACTCATATAGAGGTTACACTTATCACTACATAGTTGTAGGCAATGGATGTTATATTTGATCAATTATATATATGCTTGACATTCACTCATTATGGATACATGGTTTGAATTTTACATGATGATATAGATGAAAACCACAAGTTTCACATAAACACTCTGTGGTCTAATGTGGTTTATCCTAGGACTATGTGAGAGGTATCTTACATAGTTAAGCAATACACCATTTAGATGCACAAACTCCAAACTCATGATAAGTACAAGGCTTCATTAATGCATAAAAAATAGTACAATAATCATGAAGATGATGACTTATTTGAGTTTGGATAGGTTTAATATCTGACACTAGATAATCTTCCACTACAACCACCATTTGATTATCCACATCCCATAGATGTGCTCTTGGGTCTTGTTGTGGCATATAATTTCATCATATGATAGGGTTATTTAGGATATCTCACTCTTAACCACACAATTATATTAATTGTAGACTATGGGTATCTTATATGGGGTTTAACCTCTAGAGAATGATGGTTCCTCTTGGTAGATCACATAAAGTACTAATTTTTGCTTAGGAAAGGGGTATAAGATTTTCATAAAATGACTAAAATCATAAAAATGGTGATGCACCAAATTAACAGACACTTCTATTTCTACATAACAAATAAAATGGTATCTCAAAGATATCTCACTCTCACACAATCTGTTACACTAGTTGGATTTACGTCCTAGCCATATGTAAAGCATAGGGGAATGGTAAAACTTACTCTATAATACCACCTATGGTTTAAATAACACAAAATCATACCTAAAAACACCTTAAATCACATACAAAAATGTAATAAATAGATGAAAAACACTAAGGAAGAAGACCTCTTCACAAGGTAGTCATACATAAACTATCTAGAACACAAAGTGTAGTCAAAGAGATAATAAAATAGATGATCTTATTTCTTCATAGGCTATTTATTAAAAATTTTGATAGGGTTTTGCCTTGTCAAATGAGAGTATATCTTCCAATGAGAATAATATATACATACATACATACATACATACATATATATATCTATATATATACATATATATATATATATATATATACATATATATATATATATATACATATATATATATATATATATATATATACATATACATATATATATATATCTACATATATATATATATATACATATATATATATATGTGTATATATATATATATATACATATATATATATATATATGTATATGTATATATATATGTATATATATATATATATACATATATATATATACATATATATATATACATATACATATATACATATATATATACATATACATATATATATACATATACATATATATATGTATATATATATATATATACAGATATATATATATATATACATATATATATATATACATATATATATATATACATATATATATATATATATATATATATACATATACATATATATCTATACATATATATATATATATAAATATACATATATATATATACATATATATATATATAGAAGAGTGGAGGAGAAGGAGGAGGGGAAAGATTTAAATCCTCCATAAATGCACTTCAACCACAATCTTTGACCATGAAACATAGAAGAGGAGGATTAAATGTCTTTCAAAAACCCTCCATGACTCTTAAAGACTGATCATGCTTTTTCTACTAATTTTATTAGACTTGGCTTTGGTAAACCTACAATGTTTTGGCTTGGTGGCATGTATGGGTGTCTTAGGATGAAATGTGGGTTTTTGGAGTCACCTTTAAAGTTTTTAATATGTTTTTAACCTTATATTTCCCACTTGTCTTGGTATGCAAGAAATTAGAGATATAAGTACATTTTACAACTTTTCAAAGTTTCAATATGCACATAAATATCTAATTTATGCTTGGGCCTTTAAAATCAAGAAAGCAAAGATATATGAGAACTTTGAAAATTTTCAAAGCTATAAAATGCATATAAATATTTGGTTTCCACTTGGGCCTTTGAAAGCAGGAAAGTGGAGATATACGTGCACTTTGTAACTTTGAAGAATTGTAAAATGCTTAGAAATATCTAGTTTCTACTTGGACCTTTTAAAGTGGGAAAGTGGAGATGTAAATCCACTTTATAAATTTATAAAGCTAAAAAATTCATAGAAATATATAGTTTCTGCTTGGGCCTTTGAAAGCATGAAAATAGAGATATATGTGTACTTTACAACTTTACAAAGTTGAAAAATGCATAGAAATATTTGTTTTCTACTTGGACCTTTGAAATAAAGGTGCTTATGCCATATGGAATATTTTACTTAAGGATATGATAGCTTTTTATTTTTCCCACACTTCATGCTTGTCACTATATGGTAAATAACCTTTAAAATTATATTGATCTAGCACTTGTTGTGTAAACTCCATTTGAAGGAATTTACCTTGAAGTTTCCAAACTTACCTTAAACCTTGATAAAATCTTCACAAGAAGGCTAAGAAAATGAAGTAGGGACATGAATATTATCTCCTCTCTTCACCATTGGAGCATACACTATACTAGGCTCCTAAGATAGTTCAGTTCACCATGCCAAGACCCTCCAAGATATTGCATTGAATTATTAATTCATGACTAAAAAGAGAATAGTCATCAAGGAAAAGGGTCAATTAATGGTTTAGGAGAATGGCATAGTTCATGTAGGAAATATTTTGGTATGTAGGCCAATTTTTACCAACATTAATTGTGACCTCCTAAGATTACATGCCTATTTATGCAATAGACTAGTCATCTTAGCCTATCTATTGGGCTCATGGAGTTATAAAAAAATCCTCCTTAACTGAGAACTAGGATTCCAAACTCTAAAATAAACTCTAAAAATACAAATAACAACAATAAAAAATACAACAATGTGCTCAAAGCACTTAGGTAAGGTAAACCCACAATAGAAGAGGATATACATGAAGCACTTAGAAGAAAATAATATCTAATCTCATATATACAATTAATGCAAACTAATTCTAATAATAAGGATTTAGATGAATCCTATTGACTGGTATTGGTAATACCTCTCCATCTAGCTTGGAAACATAAAAGGCATTATGTTTTTTACAACCATGAAATAGATAGGGTCCACTCAAAAAACTATAAAAATTGTATTGTTGCCTAGTTTGGCCTTATTAGCATCCCACTTCAAGACTAGATCACCTTCCTTAAAGTCTCTTTAAATGGATCTCTTATAAAAATACTTCTTGACTTGAACTTGATGTGATTCCATTGTCTTCATTGAAATGTCTCTTGTTTCTTCAATCTCCATGAGTTCTATCATTATCACACCCATGGGCTCATTTTCCATCAGCTCAAGTTGATGAACTACCTCTGAAGCTAGTAGTTCAAGAGAGATGGGCAACTTAGCCTCTCTTCCATACATAAGGACAAATGGTGAGTTTATAATGGCACTATTGGGAGTAACCTTATCAGCCCATAAGGATATTATTAGCTTGGTATGTCATAACCTTTGGTTCTCCTCCATAGTCCTCTTGATTATCCTAATCGAATTCTTGTTTGTTGATTTAGCAAGTCCATTGCCCTGAGGGTAGTAGTTGGATGATGTGTTAAGTTAGATACCAAGATAAATATCCCATTCACTTATTTTCATGCCAATAAATACCAAGTAATTATCTAAGGTGATGGTGGTACCCCAAACCTTATCATAATTCTATCATATAAATCCAACACTATTGCCTCATCAACCTCTTTTAGAGTAATAGCCTCCACCCACCTAGTGAATTATCTAGTGTAAATGAGCACCCACTTAATCCCTCCACTAAAAGGTTAATATATCATACCTATGAAGTCAAGGACCCTTTTCATGAAGGGTTAATATACCTAAATGGGGTTAAGAGTAAAGGTTGTTAGTCTTTCTTTACCAATAAAAAAGAGCACACTTTTGACACTTCTTAACCCATGTGTAGGCATCTTCGAAAAGATTGGGAAAATAGTAACCAACCCTTATGAATTTTTTTGTTATTATCCTTGGATCAAAGTGACCTCCTAGAGGTCCATCATGGAATTGATCTAATAATTTGTTTACCTAATCAACCTCTATACACTTGAACAACACTCCATTAAGGTCTCTACTAAATAGTACCCTATTAACTAGGGCATAAGGTATGGACCAAAGTTTGAAGTATATTATTTTATTATTATCCATACCTTGAGTAAAATCAACTATCATTAAGAATATAATAATATATTTCATCCAATTAGTTGAGGGTAAAGGTGCAGTTGCTTATAGGCCATCTGGCATCATTAGAGTAGCATCTTTTTCTTCTTATAGGTCAACAACCAAGTCATCACATAAACCTTTACCTCTCACTAACTTAGTAAACTTGATCTCAATGTCATATTCCATGACACTGGTGATCCAAATATCCCTCTTATCATTTATATCTATAATCAAGAGGAAATTATCTCATACCTATATGGGAGATGATGAGATGAATCTTATTTTTTGACACAATAGGCTTGAATTTTTTTAATTATCTCACAATAGCTAGCACTTTTTTTTCAACAAAAGTATACCTCTCTTTATAGCCTTCAATACCCTTACTAAATGAATCTATTGGTTTCTCAATACCCTCCTAATTCTATTTCATAAGCATACATAATATATTTTCCACATTATCAAAGGGATATAGGTAGAAATATTTAGAAAAATTAGGATTCAAGATAGTTTTTACTTATGCAATGGCTAACTTGATAGCCTTAAAACCCACCTTGCCTTCTGTTGACCAAGAGAAGACTTGATTATTATTCAAAATTACTATTATAGGATTGAAAAATAAATAAAAAATTAGGTATGAATCTTCTCACAAAATTTATCTCTCTAAGGAATCTTTGAAGTCCTTTCTTGTGTTGAGGCAAAGACAAGGCCAAGATGGCACTTATCCTCTTAGGTTCAATGGCTAGTGCCATTTCAGAGACAACATGCCCCAATAGTTTTCCTTCATGAACATCAAATACCCACTTGTTGGGTTTTAAGGAGATACCAAAATATATACACCTATCAAAGATGAGTATAAAATCATTTAAGTGGTCACTTGCCTTCTTGAAAAAAATAGTGATGTCATCTAAGTACATAAGCACCATCTAATTAATTAGACATTATAAATACATGTCCATGGCTCTTTGGAATGTGGCACTATTATTGTAAAGATAAAAATGCATCATCTTGTAAGCATAAGTCCCCCACTTGGTGGTGAAGGCTATCTTTTACTGTTATTTCTCCTTGACTAGAACTTGGTTGTAACCTGAATACCCATCCAAGAGAGAGAAATGTTATGAACCAGTAACCATTTGGAAGAGTTACTCCATGGATGGAAAAAGATAGTGATCCTTCAAAGAGACATTTTTTAAATCCTTTAAGTCAACACACAACCTAATAACACCACTTTTATTCCTTAAAAGTACTAGATTGGCCACCCATGAAGAGTGTTTAATTGGAAAGATAATGTTTGACTCAATAAGCTTGGTTAACTATCTTCTCATGAGTACCTCTATCTTGGTATCGATAGGCATCTGATTATACCTTAAAAGCTTTAAAATTTCATCCAATTCAATGGTCTGTTGAGCAAGGTGATGGTAAAAACCCTAAGATAAGTGTATTACCAATCAAAAAATATATAAACTCCTTATAAATTATCATGCATGAAACTTTCTCAACCTCCGTATTGACCTTCCCAAGCTTGATAATTTTATTTTGGAAGATGAGAACTATCTAATGGTTCTCTTCACTAGTGGACAAGACTAATTTGTCTTTCCTTATGAAATATCCCTCGTGAAAAATTATCTCAAGGGTGACCATCCCCTTAGGGAGTTTGTTTGATTTCAATTGGAGGATTTGATCCCCATACTAATTTTGTCCTATTGATTACTAGGCTTGCACCCTTATGAAGGTAGTTTTAGGATTTCATATTCTTAAGTAACATGGAGACAATAATAGGTTGTGGGTGGCCTATTATGTGGATTTAATCTTTATGTTTTAATTTATATCTCCCCTTTATGTATCAGTTAGGATCCCTAGTCTACACTGACAGTTTGCAAGGGAAAAGGGAAGAGGGTAAAAAAAGGAAAACATATCTAAATAGGGTAATACACCAAAATATGACCTCCACTTATGTAATATGAACTAAAATGATGCATAATAACATAAAATTGATTGAACTTCTCAAATGAGAGTTCTCCATACATTAATTTTTCACACAGAAGCTCAACTTGATGGATGATCTAAGGTAGCTAATCAATAGGTCTCTCAAAGACACTAAGGAAAGCTCAAAATTTTCAAATATATAAGATGATTAGAGTACACTATGAAACCTATTAGTATTATCTAAAAACTATAAATAGTTAAGGAGAAAAAGACAAGATGAGAGGAAGCATGAACTATCATTATTATCTATTAACAAACCATGAAAATACACTAAACCAAGTTTTGAGGAGGCATGAATTATATTATATTCATTAAATATAGGAAATTACAAGTTTATTTTAGCATGGAATTTCCCAAAAATATGTTAAGGATCCTTTTAAATACAAAAATTTTCTTACATATAAAGAATTGAGAGAGAGGAAAAAGGAGACAAGATGCCTCAAAACTAGGAAATATGCCTTCCACCAGGTCTTCTCAAAATGATACATAGTATTTTATTAAATCTATCCAATATTTATTTTATCTTCCTTATTAAAATGTCATATAATTTATTTTATTTTATTTTTAAAGGTGGAACAAGTCTTCCTCCTTGATTTGTGGTGTTTGACCAATATAGGTGCCTTGATTCTTGCTTAAACTCACTATATTCTTGTAGAAGAAGTCATAACCATTGAAAGTAGGTATTAATTATTGGAAAAATTAATATCCCACTTCTTAATCTCTTTCATATTGTTGTTCAAACTTTATTATACTCCTAGAAGACTCTCCAAGACACGTTTGACTTGTTCCCCAAAGATGGCGTAGGAAGGAGAAAGTGTTATTTTAGAGTTTGGAGACCTTTTAAAACGTGTTAACCTTAAATTAAACACCTTTAATGACTTATTAAAATTCCAAATGTGGTGTAATATTTCATGGATCAACTTTCTAAGGCCTATTAGGATCCATATACATTTATTTAGTCTTTTAGCCCCTTAAATATCTGATTCTTCACCAAGGCATAGAAGGGAAAAGGTGATTTTTTTTCTCCAAGTCTACAAATTTATTCCATGGATTGATCTTAAATATCATATCAGACTTGGTAAAAGTCCATTGGAGCCATGATGCACTCAAAAATACCTAGTTTTACACCAAAACCTTGTATTTTATCTCAACTCCTCATAGCCTTTTTTTAGTAAAGCTCCTTATCTAAGAGAATATGGAGATGATAATGATAAAAAAAGAATAGTTATATATAACCTATATCCCCTTAAAAATACACCAAAAATTTGGTGGCCAAGCTTTGAGTGTAGATATACTTATTAGCTCATTCTTTCAATCAAATTAGGCCTAATTAGTCCTCATAGGCTTAGAAAGTGAAAAATTGATCTTGAGACCCAAAAACGTGTTAAACCCATAAAAAATGTTTTATTCAATTTAAATATGTCTTAACCATGATCCATGTCAAATTTGGTGGTTTGGAACACTATGGAGGTACAAGAATCTTGAAAGGGCCATTAGCAAGCTTGCCTTTTTGAAGCATTTTCAGACTAACCTGAAAGATTTGAATGATTTAGGCACATATGAATGAGTTTATATGAAAATTTTAACTTGTGTTGTACCCAAAACACCCCCTTTTACCATAGTTAAATGGGGATCCAATTTTTTCTAGATTATAGTCTTAACTTTGAGCCCCTCTTCTATAAGTCTTTTGCAAAATTTTGGGAAAAGACTAACTATCAGCCTTTCATACTTTGGAAAAATGACATTGGTTATTTATGTTCATAGAATAAGTTTATACCTATTGGGAGATTTTTTAACTTATTTTTTTTTGGACTTATTATTTCAAACTTATTCTGCCAGGTATTTTGTCTAGTATCTTTTTTGGGTTATTTATATTAGGATTATTTTATGGAAAGTATTTCCTTCATCTCTTTTATCCAACTTATATTTATTATAATTGTCTTAATTGGAAATTTTATCAAATCATTTGGTATTTATCAAGCATTTTTTTAGGATTTTTTTTGTGGACTTATCTTTTTCAAGGACATTGTTATAGACATTTTGTCTGAAATAATTCCCCAAACAAAATTGGATATATGGGATTTTTTCCATAGGAGTTTTGCCCAAAAAAATAGACCTACCATTAATTTTAATAAATAGAATGACTCTTTTAACTTTTTGTAATTACCCTTTAGCCTTTTTATTCTGGCCATTTCGCCTGATAAAATAACCCTTTAGACTTTTTGAAATGATCCTTCAAGACTTTTGTCCTAGGCATTTTGTGCTTAGCCTTCAGGAATTTTTGTCTTGGATTAATTTTTTGGGGCCTTCTTCCCTAAATCAATTCCTTCGAAAGTTGTGTCTTAGAAATTTTGTTTGACAAAATTAAACTATGGGTTTTGTGTCTCAAACATTTTATCAGATGAAAACGTAATTCTTTTGGACTTCATGTTTTGTACATTCTGTGCAACAAAATTAGGGTCCCCATAATAATTATCCCACACAAAAATGCTACAAAATTTTCCCTAAATACCCTACTTCCAAAACTCCATAGGAATGACAACTGGTAACATCTTGAAAGCCTATCAATTATATCAATGGTCTGTAGGCCCTGTTAAAAGGTCAATAATTCAATAACTTAGAAGCTATGAGTATTTTCCAAGTGGTACACATATCAACACCTTTCTAAAATTATCTTAGACTTAGGATTTATTCATATTTTTTAATACATATAAAACCTTGGGATTTAAATTATGTCCTAAGTTATTTTTTGGGACCCTAGTCTAAAATTATATATATGCTAAGTCATCTTTTTATTTATGATTGTAGAGTAGATTGAAATAGGAAATGACAAGTGTCAAGATCATAGGGAGTTATAACAATTTGATAGTCACATGCACATATTTATTGTTGGTGTGAATTTAAAAATTAATCTCAGAGATAAAAGGTTCAAGTTTCAATTTTGATGATCACATGGACATCTTTGACTATAGTGAGAACATCAAATTTAGGCTCAGTAATTAAATGATATGGATTAAATTTTGATAGTAGTGTGGAAATCATTGATGTTCATGAGGATGTCTTTGATGGTCACATGAATGTCAAATTTTAGCTTAAAATCAAAGGTTATTAGGCCTATGTAGATTGATTCCCAATGTTGTTTTGTATAGTTGATCTGATGGTACAATATCAATGTGGAAAATTCAAAGGTCCTAAAATAAGTGAGGAGCTCCCAAGTGGTATAAAAACATTTGAGCTGGGACTATAAGGAGAATAGAGGCCTTATAGAGCTTCCAAGTAGCATGCAGACATTACATCATGTAAAATACCAAATGGTGTGAGTCAATAATGGACTTTTCTAAGATCTATATCCAATGAGTTAAACTAGAATATGAACATGAATGTCTTATAACATGCATGGTTAGCAAATATAGAAGTAAATATCTAGAAACAAAATAAGAAAAAGTTGTAATTACATGGAATCTCAAATGTAAATTAAGTGAACACTATCAATCCTTTAAAGTTAAGACCCTGTAAATACTTCCAAATATATATTCTAAAAGGCATGGTTGAGCATGCAATGCATAGTTCATTTGGATTGGTCATAGCTAACAATAGTGTCACTGGTTCTAAAACACTAGTAAAGTGGTACTTATGTCTGAGATCCATTTGAAAATGCATAGTCTAAAAAATCAATAGTTTGTTCTCACAACATATAAAATGAGGTATTGTCATCCAGTTCGAGCTATAATTGTTAAAAGTGGCATTATACACATGCACATGCTACATATCTTTTACAAAGGCTATTTTAAACCAATAACTACAATTGTATCATTATATGGTTTTGAACCATAGTTAGAACTAAAGTTTTGACTATCACATGTAGTGACCTTGTATTAACTTGGAGGATGAGGAGATCCCTTCCCCAAGTCTATATAAATAATTTTAATGCAACTTAGATTTTTAGCTCAAAGAATTTTGAATATGGGATAAGCATTAATTTTGATTGTTAGCAAATGTGTTTGTGTATTTTATTGCAAATTTTTGTGTAATTAGATATTAATTTTTTTGGTTGTATGTTTCAATAATATTTAGTTTGAAATAGTTATGAATGGATTCTTGACTGACTTGATTGATGTACTAATTTGTAGATGTGAAATAGCTATTTAAATATTGGTGAATTACATTGATTATGGTCATTTAAGTTGATTGGTTCATAATTTTTAATGTGCATGAGTTCTTTATTTGATGTATTTTTTTATGTATGTATTAAAGTTTCCTTAGATACGTTAATAGCTTGAGCCATAATCTCTTGAGTAAGGGTGTGAAACAATTTCTCTAAAAGGAACAAAATTTTAAAAAGAATTACAAATTTCTTGCATCATTATCTCCTTAGACAAATTAAACATGTCTAATTATGTGTGTGCAATTACTGCTAGTAATAGGCCTAGGTTCTGAGAGAACTTGTCCTATTTGATATCGACCAGAGAAGTAGTTCCTAAAAACCATAGATCCTTATTTTCTAACCTACCCTTCCCTCCTTTTTAAAGTTTTTCTTAATATATACCCACTTTAGATTAGAATCCAACCATCCATATAACTCACCCATAGATTCACTATCCTTTAGGGACCACACCTCCATCCACAAAACCTTATCAACAACTTGTATGCCCTACCAACTATTCCATCAACAAATTGTTCAAATTGCATACCTGCAACTCATGTCCTAGAGTGGATTTTACCTCCACTAAGATCCTAAAATTTTAGAGGCTACCTTGTTATGCTATGGTGTGCATAAAACCTACATCAATAGTTAATTGGTGTTAGAAGGAGGGCATAAAAATTCAATTGTCATTAACACAAGACAACCCCCTCATGAAAATCTAAAAAAACACAAAGAATCATAAAAATTAAAAAATAAAAGAAATGAGAACGGATTAGCTCAGAAAATAACCCATAGATATCCTATGTATTCAACATGATCTTCCCAATGACCCATTTTCATACCTTCCTAGGTTCCATAATAATCACCCAAGACCTATGTAAGAGCATCTTGATACCTACACATATGTTATTCATGTTATGGATGTAAAATTTGAGGATGTAATATATAGGTTGTTCTCATTCATGCTAGGAGAATAAATGTATGATTGGTTAGGAGAGTTGGCACCTAGTTCCATTACTAGTTGGAGTGATCTTGAGGAACATTTTTTTATTTGATTTGGTCCAAATATTGATGTTCATAATTTAAAAAATAATTTAGCATATTCTATGAAGTTCATTGTAGTAGGTATGTTAGATATTAATTGTACAAAATCTATCCAAAGAGAAAGCTTGAGACTACACCCAAATAGGAGCACAGGGGAGGGGTTTCCTTTTAATCTAGGCACTATGCACAAAGAGGAAGAATATATCCCAAATGAAGAGTGTATTGTAGCCATAAATGAGGAAATTATAATATTACAAGAGAAATTGAGATACCAATAACAAGAAGAGGAATTCATCAATCTAGGATAATTGGATCATGTTGATTCCATACTTATATTTGATGAGATAATTGAAGAAGGAAATAATGACAGTGAGGAAAGTGTAAATTTAGAATAATATTGTCAACCTTTGTAGCATATCCATGAGATATAATATGGTTAGGTAGAGGATTAATTACTTTGACTTGCACATTATCTTAGACTTAGGCTCTATTCATATTTGTTAATAAATATAAAACCTCAAGATTTATATTACGTCCTAAGTTAGTTTTTGAGACCCTAGTCTTTATATATATATATATATATATATATATATATATATATATATATATATATTGTGTGTGTGTTAAGTCTTCTTTTCATTTATGAGTGTCAAGGAGAGAAAACTAAGAAATGACAAGTGTCAAGCTCATGGGGAGTTAAATCGATTTGATGGTTGCGTGGATATCTTTGACCTTTGCATGAATGTTAAAATTAAGCTCATGAGTGTATTACAACCATAAATGAGGAAATTATAATATTATAAGAGAAGTTGAGACACCGACAACAAGAAGAGGAATATGTCAAGCTAGGTGAATTGGATCATGTTGATTCCATCCCTATTTTTTATGAGATAATTGAAGAGGGAAATAATGATAGCGAGGAAAGTGTAAATTTAGAAGAAAATTGTCAACCTTTGTAGCAGCTCTATGAGATATAATATATTTAGGTAGAGGATCAATTAATTTTACTTGCACATTGGCTTAAACTTAGGCTTTATTTGTATTTGTTAATAAATATAAAATCTTAGGATTTAAATTATGTCCTAAGTTATTTTTTAAACACTGGTCTAAAATTGTGTGTGTGTGTGTGTGTGTGTGTGTGTGTGTGTGTGTGTGTGTGTGTGTGTGTTAAGTCTTATTTTTATGTATTATTATAGAGGAGAGGAAACTAAGAAATGACAATTATCAAGTTCATGGGGATTTAAATCAATTTTATTGTTGCATGGATGTATTTAACGTTCACATGAATGTTAAAATTAAGCTCAGATATAAAAGGTTTAGGTTTTAATTATGATTTTCATGTAGATGTCATTGATGGTCATGAGGACATCATTGATGGTTTTGTGAATGTCAAATTTAGTCTCAATAATTAAATAATAGGGGATTAAATTTTAATGGTCATGTGGATGTCATTGATGGTCATGATGACATCATTGACAATCATGCAAATGTCAAATTTGAGATTGAAATCAAAGGTTAGTGGGCCCATATAGATGTATGGTCAGTTTTGATCTATACAATTGATTTGATGGTGTGAGATCAATGTGGAAAACTCAAAGGTCTTAAAACAAGTGAAGAGCTACCAAGTGGCATATAAACATTTGAGCTAGGACTATAAAGAGAATAGAGGCCCTATGGAGCTACGAAGTGGCATGATCACATTCCATCATGAATAATAACAAATGGTGTGAGTTGATAGTAGACTTTTCCAAGATCTAGACCCAATGAGTTAAGCTATAATATAAACATGCATGTCTTAAGAAATGCATGATTAACAAATATAGAAGTAAATATCCAACAATAGAATAAGAAAAGGTTGTAGTTACATGGAATCTCAAAGGTAAATTAAGTGAACACTATAAATCCTTTTGATTTAAGACCATGTAAATACTTCCAAAGGCATATTCTAGAAAATCATGAGGGAGCATGCAATGTATAGTTCAGTTAGATTGGTCATACCTAAAATAGTGTCAGTAGTTCTAAAACATTGGTAAAGTAGTACTTAAGTCTGAGATCCATTTGAAAATGGATAGTCTAAAACATCAATAGGTTGTTCTCATAACCTATAAAAGAAGATATTGTCATGAAATGTAACCTATAATTATAAAAAGTGCCTTTATACACATGCACATGTTTCATATCTTTTATAAAGGCTATTTTAAATAGATAGATAGAATTGGAGCCTTATAAAATTTTCAGCCATACTTAGAATTCAATTTATGACTATCACATGTAGTGACCTTGAATGAAATTGTAGGATGAGGCAACCCCTTCCCCAGATCTATATAAACAATTGTAATCTAACTTGGATTTTTTGGTCAAAGAATTTTGAATATAGGATCAACATCAATTTTGATCATCAATGAATGTGTTTATGTATTTTATTTCCAATTTCTATGCAATTAGATATTACTTTCTTTGGTTGTATATTTCAATAATCTTTAATGTGTAATAGCTATGAATGGATTCTTGACTAACTTGATGTACTAATCTATATATGTGCAAAAAATATTGAAATATTTTTTAATTATATGGATTAATTCATTTAAGTTTATTGATTCATAATGTTGAATGTGCATGAGTGCTTTCTTTAATGTAGTTTTCTATGTGCGTGTAAAATATACCTTAGATACTTCACTATCGTGAGCCATAATCTCTTGAGTAAGGGTGTACAACAACTACTCTAAAAGGAGAAACCTTTGTATGAGGCTTGTTAAATTCTTTCATCATTATCTCCTTAGACTTCTTAACCATGTATGACTGTGTGTGTGTAGTTGCTGCTAATAACAGGTGTAGGTCATAGAGCACTTGTCCTATTAGAAACCAACAAGATAAGTAGTTCCTATAAACCATAGATCCTTATTTTATACCTTATCCTTCCCTTCTTTTTTTGAGTTTGTTTTGAGATCTACCCACTTTATATTAGAAACCAACCATCCATCCAACTCACCCATAGATATACTATCCTTTAGGGACCACACCTCTATCCAAAAAACCTTATCAACAAGTTGTTCAAACTATATACCTACAACTCATGTCCTAGAGTGGATTTTACATCCACTAAGATCCTAAAATGGTAGAGGCTACCTTATTATGATATGGTATACATAAAACCTACATCAATAGTTAAGTGGTGTTAGAAGGAGGGCATAAACATTCAATTGTCATTAACACAAGATGGACCCCCTTGTGAAAATCCAAAAAAACCAAAAAATCATAAAAATTAGAAAACAAAAAAAATTAAGAGTGGATTAGCTCATAAAATAACCAATAGATATCCCAGGTATTCAACATGATCTTCTTAATGAACCATTTTCATACCTTCATAGGTTCCATAATAATGAACCAAGGCATGTGTAAGATCATCTTGCTACCTACACATATGATATATATTTTATGGATGTAAAATTTGAGTATGTAATATACAAGTTGTTCTTTTTCATGCTAGGATAAGAAATGTATGATTGGTTAGGAGATTTGGCACCTAGTTCCATTACTAGTTAGAGTGATCTTGAGGAGCATTTTTTAATTTGATTTGGTCCAAATATTGATGTTCATGATTTAAAAAATAAGTTATCATCTTCTATGAGGTTCTCTATAATAGGTATGTCTAGAATGAATTATACAAAATCTATCCAAAGAGAAAGCTTTTTATTATACCGAAATAGGAACATAGATAAAGGGTTTCCTCTTAATCTAGGCACTATGCACAAAGAGGAAGAAGAGATCCAAGATGAAGAGCATATTTCAGCCATCAATGAATAAATTATAATGTTACATGAGAAATTTATATACCAACAACAAGAAGAGGAATTCATCAATCTAATATAATTGGATCATGTTGATTCCATCCCTATATTTGATGAGATAATTAAAGAAGGAAATAATGACAGTGAGGAAAGTGTCAATTTATAAGAACATTGTCAACCTTTATAGTAACTCTATGAGATAGAATATGCTCAAGTAGAGGATTAATTAATTTTCCTTTCAAAATAATATATTAGATCTAAAGGTGGTGTTGATGACTCTTGTGACTACCATTTTCCATCAAAATCTCTATTATAAGACTCATTTGATGATTATATTCTTGACTTATTCTCCTCTGATCATACAAGCTTCAATGTTGAGATTTTAGATTATGTTATGCCTAAAGTAGGTACACATTTTTATCATCAAGTAAATGAAAAAGGTATGTTGGCTTCCCCAAATAATTTTGATTATATTTCTGAGTTCCCTTTCAATGGAATTAATTTACATAGATGTTCATGTCTTGATTTGATATATGCTAAATTCAATTTAGTGCCTACTTCTAATGTGTATAACATTGTGGTTGATCATGTGATTGACCTAAAAAACTAGTGTGTATAGACATAAACATCATTTGACATTGAAGTAGATATATTTTATTACACATATGATGCCCTTGATGTTTCATATCTTCTAGAACATAACTATTCAAAAGAAGTAGATTACTTAGATGGCAATAATCAGAGTTTCAATTCAAAAGAGTAGTATCAAAAGGATGAACAATAAGTAGTGGATGGTATTATCCCTATGGGATTAATAATTAATGAATCTCTCACTCTTAATGTCAAAAATAGTGAGCCCTAGGTAATTAGAATTTTTACTCATAATTTGGAAAGTCAAGATCTTATTCATTCCAATAGTTAAGGTCACACTCAAAATGACAGTTTAAATGAGGTTTTTGAGGAAAATGTTGTTCATGATTATGCTTATGATTCTAATTCTATCTTTGTGGGCCTTCCCCATAATGAGTTCATAGTGGATGATTATTTTTAAGAGTGCAAGTCAAATCTAATATCTATTTTAGGAGACACTTTGGTGAGTTATTTGTTTGTTGTGTCTGGGATGTCCCAATTAGTAACCATAATTTTTTTATACAATATGAGGGAAAGGGTCAAATTTATATTGAATTAATACAAGGATATCCTTGCCTATCTCATCACTTTAATGGGGAAAACCTTGTTATTACCAAAGAGTGATAAACATACCAAACAAAGTTTACAAATATATCCCCCATATTGTTTATGTTTTCTTTAGAGGAGTAGGTTAGGTTTCTTGTTTTCTATTTATTGTTTTCATAGATTAGTTTCCTTCTTTATATATTAATATTTACTACTTTAATATTTTAATTTATTAGATTAGATTCCTTCTTTCTTAGTTTATGTTTCTTGCTTTCTTAGATTAGTTGTTTATTGCTTTCTTTGAGAATTAAAATTTTGTTTGCTCTAACTATAACATGGTTAAAATCCAAACCAACTAATCTTAAGACTTATAGAAAGGGGGAAATTTAAAATTAGAATAGGCAATTTGGGACTAGTTCACAAGATTGAGAATATTTATGTGATTTTGTCTTCAAGATAAAGGTATGTAATCATGAATTATTATGTATTATTTCACAATTGAATACTTTTACTAGGCATGTGGAAGTTGCTCTTAGAGTACTTCATACAAATTTAATAATATTTATTAGTTTATTCAATCAAATACACTTATCACATTAAATACCTATTGGAAATAATAATTCTAGGTATAGATGTGGCTGGTAGGTATGTTCTGGTAATGATTTGTTTTATAACTAAACCATCTCACTAGGGTTCTAGCTTTTCTCTTTTCCATTAAAGAACAAAATACAAAACAAAAGAAGAAAAAATGAGTAAAAAAGAAAAAAAATAAAAACTAGATAAAATTAAAAGGATTTCATGATGAAATAAGGTCAATGTACCATGGATACTAAATAAGAAAAAATAATGGAATGAGAAGAAAGGAACCCAAGGTATCTATGTCAGGGCTCTAGATCCCTCGCTGGTAGTAGATCAATGATTAATCTTCCCTTGTTTTTAATGAGATTTAAGAGATTCTAGAATGAAACCTAAAATTTTCATCAAGCCTTTGAAAAACTCACCACAGTAGGGGTTAAATGAATTACAAATTTGACACACACAGATCTAATAAATTAGAAGACAAGTATGTTGTGTGAGTGAAAATAGGAGTCCATTCTATGTTTCTAATTTAAGTATTCTTTTGTGACACACTTCATGATTGATTTAATGATTTTTAACCAAAGTTATGGTTTCTTGAATACTTATGAGTATTCTCCCTATGAGTCAACATTTTTTAACCCAATACCCCCACTTTTCCCATAAAGAAATGGGGACCCACCTTTTTACAAATTATAGTCTTAACTTTGAGCCACTCTTCTATGTTTTTTTGCAAACTTTGAGGAAAATACTGACTATTGGCATTTCATAATTTGGAAAGATGGCATTGGTGATCTATGTTCATATACTAGGTTTGTACCTCTTAGGATTTTTTTAGACTTATCTATTTTGGAACTTGTTCTTTTAGACTTATTATACTAGGTATTTTGTGTAGTATCTTTGTTAGGTTATTTATATTGGGCTTATTCTATCAAAATTAATTCTTTTGGGTCTTTTGTCTAACTTATCTTTATTAGAATTATCTTTATTACACATTTTTCTGAAGAATTTGGTCTTTGTCAGGGTTTTATTTGAGCTTTTTACCATGGAGTTATCTTTGTCGAGGATATTGTTGTAGAAATTTTATCTGAAACAATTCCCTTGATGGAATTTGGTCTATAAGGTTTTTATCATGGGTATTTTTCTTGATGAAATAGACCTACCCTTTAGCCTTTTTTGTGGCCATTTTTTCCAACAAAATGACCCTTTAGAATTTTTAAAATGACCCTTCAGGAATCTTATCATAAGCATTTTTCCCTATGATCCTATCCTTCATGACTTTTTATCTTTGATTAATTCTTTCGAGCCTTTTAACCCAAACCAATTCCTTCAAAATTTGTGACTTCGACATTTTTTCTATAAAATTTAAACTATGGGCTTTGTGTCTCAGACATTTTGTCTAATGAAAATGTAATTCCTTTGGACTTTGTGTTTCAGACATTTTATTCAATGAAATTAGGGTCCTTATAATAATTGTCCCATACAAAAATATCGTAACAATTTCCCTAAATACCCTATTACCAAAACTTCATAGGAGTGATAGGTGGTCACATCTTGGGAGCCCAGATAGTAGATCAATGGTTTTTTACCCTTTTACAGGGTCAATAAGTCAATAACCTAGAAGCCCTGGGAAATTGCCAAGTGGCACACATATGATCACCTTTCTAACATTAGCTTAGACTTGGGATTTATTTGTATTTATTAATATATATATAAAACATTGGGATTTAAATTATGTCCTAAGTTATTTTTTTGAGACCCTAATTTTAAATTATATATATGTTAAGTCCTATTTTCACTTATGATTATAAAGTAGAGAGAACCATGAAATGATAAATGTAAATCTTGTAAGGAGTTAAATCAATTTAATGATCCCATCGACATCTATGACATTAATTCAAATGCCAAATTAAGCTTATAGATAAAAGGTTTGGATTTAAATTTTGACAGTCGGATGGTATCATTGACAATCAAGAGGACATATTTAATGTTTACATCAATGTCAAATTTAGGCTCAGTAATTAAATGAAAAGGGATTAAATTATAATGATCATATGGATGTCATTAATGGTCGTGAGGATGTATTTGACAGTCACCTAAATGTTAACTTTGAGCTTTAAATTAAAGGTTAGTGTGCCCATGTAGATCGATGGTCAGCATTGATATGTACATTTGATCTAATGGTGTAAGATCAACATGAAAATTTAGAGGTCTTGGGATAAGCAAGATATTCTAGGTGGCACAAAACATTTGAGATAGGACTATAAAGAACCCAAAGGCACCATGGAGCTACCAAGTGGTAGGTTCACATTCCATCATGAATAACATTGAATGGTGTGATTCAATAGTGGACTTTTCTAAGATCTGGATCTAATGAGTTAAGCTATAATATGAACATGCATGGTTAGCAAATATAGAAGTAAATATATAGAAATATAAAAATAAAAGGCTATAGTTACATGGTATCTCAAAGGTAGATTAAGTCAACACTATCAATCCTTTTGAGTTAAGACCCTATAAATAATTCTAAAGGGATATTCCATAAAGGCATAGACAAGCATGCAATGCATATTTTAGTTGGATTGGTCATAGCTAAAAAGTGTCATAGGTTCTAAAAAATTGGTAAATTATTAATTATGTTTGAGATCCATTTGAAACTAGATAGTCTAAAAAATCAATAGGTTGTTCTCACAACCTATAAAATGAGGTATTGTCATTCAGTTTGAGATATATTTATTAAAAGTGCCTTTAAACACATGAACACATTGTATATCTTTTACAAAGGATATTTTAAAATGATAACTACAATTGGACGATTATAAAGTTTTCAACCACATGTAGAAATAAAATTTTGACTATCACATAGAGAAACCTTGCATGAACTTGAAGGATGAGGTGACCCCTTCCCTAAGTCTATATAAAAATTGTAATCCAATTTGAATTTTTTGGTCATATAATTTTGAATATAGGAGAAACATCAGTTTTGATCATCAATAAATTTATTTGTGTATGTTCTTTCCCATTTTTGTGTAATTAGATATTACTTTATTTGGTTGTATGTTTCAATAATTTTTAGTATGAAATAGCTGTGAATGGATTCTTGACTGACTTGATTGATGTATTAATCTATAGATGTGTAAAAGCTATTGAAATATTGGTGAATTATATTGATTAAGTCATTTAAATTTATTTATTCATAATTATTAATGTGTATGAGTGCTTTCTTTGTTGGATTTTTATGTGTGTATCCAAACATTGCCTCAGATATTTCACTAGCATGAGCCATAATCTCCTGAGTAAGGGTGTACAACAGCTACTCTAAATGGATAAAAATTTATTTGAGGTTTATTAATTTACTACATCATTATCTAATTGGACTTATTAATAATTTATGATTGTGTTTGTGCAATTTATTCTAGCAATAAGTGTAGGTTTTGAGAGCACTTGTCTTATTAGAAACCAGCTAGAGAAATAGTTCCTAAAAACCATATATCCTTATTTTTCGCATTACCCTTCCCTCATTTTTTGAGTTTGTTTTGAGATATACCCACTTTATATTATAATACAACCATCCATCCAACTCACCCATATATTCACTATCCTTTGTGGACCACACCTCCATCTAAAAAACCTTATCAATAACCTACATGCCCTACCATCCATTGCATCAATAGGTCATTCAAACTACATACTTTTAATTTATGACTTGGGGTGGAATTTACCTCCACTAATATCCTAAAATTTTATATGATACCTCATTACATTTTGGTGTTCATAAAACCCACATCAATAACCTAAATAGGTAAAACAAGTCTTGATGTTCCTTCCCCATTGATTGACATCACTTCACACTTTTTAAAACCCTATTTTACCTCAAAATCATGACAAATTATAGTTTTTTACTATTCTATACAGATGAAAATAAAAAAAAAAATACATTTGGATTATCCTATAAGAGTATAATACAAATATTGGTAGGTTTCAAGACCAAATTATGTCATTTGAGGTGGTTTCCAAGTCCATCTCTATAAACTAGTCATAACTATGGTTTTAGTAGGGTTTACAACTTGTTTGGGGTCTTAAAAATTGTTCATAAAGAAAATACCTCAAAATTAACCCATGATTCCTCAATATTATTTTTATGTGACCACTCCAACACTTCCAAACACCATTGCATCCCATGCAAAGTATGAGATATGTTACGATCATCCGAAGATGCTCCTCAAGTGACTATTTTAGCTTTCCTTGAGCATGAGAGGTGTCAAAAATGGGTCTTAGGTCTAAGATATCATTCCAAATGATGGGAGAGGATCATAAAAAATTCAAAAACATCTCCTTCATGGTTCTAAATGTTTTTTAAGTGTTAAACATTCCTTTCTATGCATTTGGTGCACTAGTTAGGATGCTTATGGTTTAAGATTACCTTATCTTTGCAAGCCCTCAAGAGAACTTAGAGTGAGAAATAAAGTGTTTTTCCACATAATAGTGTATGGATATAATTATCATGAATTTTTTATACCATAAAATCTATTCATGAGGTTTGTAAGTCTTGATTTGTGTACTTGAACTCAAGCGGATCTCTAGGTCTGAGATAAAACAATGGATATTTCCACTACTAATATGAAATTTTAAAGACAATTTAAACTTTAATTATATCATTAACACTAATTTTACCAAATTTCATAGTTTGATCATGCCTATAGAGGCCTCAAAACTCATTTTTCTCAAGACTAGCTAGTTGGTTGCTTGAGTTTTTATGCTTCATGGGTCTATGAGTGAGTTGGTTTATTTTCACCTTGTCACTATGGAAGTAGATTTAAAATTAAGACATTATTATATTATTATAAAATTCTCAAGTGACTCTCATATTTACAAACTTTTTCATAACCTATCATGATACCTATCACCACTATACCTTCTTATTTCTTCCTAGCTTACACCCTACCAATACTAGTTATAGGTGTGCCTAGGTTGAAGATAAGGTGTTCACTATTATCTTGGATTGAGAATTTATCCTTTATTAATTATATCCATGTGTTTAATGAAATATTTTAAGGTCTTTACATACCATAAAACCTTTCAAACACTAATCTACCTTTAACCTAGGTCAAGACTAAGTATACTCTGTTAAGTAGGCTTACAAGTGTTGACCTTTCTATATGAAAATTTTGAGTATATTCATTAAATTTAATATAAATATATAATCTTCAATATATATTATAAATGGAATTTATACCAATATATATATCTAGGTTAAATCCACTCTGCTTCAATAAAACTATACTTGTCTCTAGCTCTATCAGGTTGGCTATGGATCATAATTTTCCTTTGGAGACCCCTATTTTATTATCCTTTCAACCTTCTCTTTTTAGGTTGTTAAAGTTAAAGTGATATTTTAGGTTGTTAAAGTTAAAGTGATATCTTGGGTTTATTCCTACTATTAAACACCATATATTATTCCATCATACTTTGTATCTCCTTGTCATAATTGAATCTAATCTCTAGGCTAGGTTTATCAAAGAATACACCATGATTGAAACTACCAATTCCATATATCTTGTTTATTCATTTAGCCATTTGGTACCATAACTATGATATTAATCATTCACATCCTTATTTAGTATACACATTACTTTACACATATATAAATAGTCTAAATCATATGTAGGTAGTAATTTATTCAACTCAGTGGATCTAATCCCAATACCTTTGATAACATGTCACACCACATGTCTTTGTTCCAGACAGACTTGTAGGTGGTCCTTCATAACTATGAATTTAGCCTCATAAATTACCTATTTTTCATGTGACCTAAATTATCCTACAATTTTTGTGATATTATCTTCACTCCTTTTGGTTAGGCTTCCATGATTGAGGCTTACTTATCTTGATTAGGTGATGTGGTTTGAGACCAAAATGAGGACCTACAAGCTTAGGGCCTATAGGTCACTCTATGTCCATATAGAAGCATCCTTTGAGTTTTAACTTAAAAACATTTTTTTTAAACCAATTAATAATACCTCCTATCACTATCACTTATTTCAAGGCCATACAAAATCCAAGATAAACATTTTCACATTCCATATGCCATATAAGCTACTATATGGACTTGTAGGTTAACAATCACATTATACTCTTTATAGGTTTTCCCCTTGAAATAAAATACTCATGATATTATGTTTTGATTTATAAATTCAAATTCATCACATATTAAAAAATCCTCAACCTTACCTTAGCTTAGTAATCTTGGTGATTCAAATTGCTTCACTTCTTGTTAAGTCCTTCGAAGCTACCTTTAGGGTGATGATTGTAGGTGGTCAGGCTAAATGTAGCTCTTTTGAGTATCTCTTTCCTTTAAAACACATTATGGTATTATATACAACACATAAAAACTTGAAAATACAATTGAAACTCCTTAATAAACTTACCATTGTGTTCTTTTGAGTCGGAGTCCCTCGATTTTGTCTATTAGGTCCAAGCTACCTATGGTCATTCTTATGATTGAGTGTATAGACTGACTATAGAAGGAAATATGGTAAATAGAGATACAAAGTGACTTCAAACCTTAATTGGTATTTTATAACCTTATATGTATCCATATTATGTTTGAATAAATTTTCACTAATCTTCTAGCCACCTCAAATCCAACTTTTGCTTCATATCAAGTCTGCCCAAGGAGGATGGTCTCAGGGTAGCATTCATGAGGTCTTGAGATAGTGGGATGTGTATATATATAGGGTAGGTTGGATATGACCCTACTTTTAATTTCTCACCATAATTTTATAACTCCTTAATTAAACAAACTTACTTGAGACCAAACTTTGATTTTCATCTCAAAACTCAAATTTTGAGAGACTTTGATGACCCTATTATATGGATTTCTATTGTCAGATTAGAATAATAAAATATAGGTTTTAATATAATTCCATGGTGTTAATTTAGTTTTTGGAAACAAATTACCGTCCATATTGGATCTTATTCCAGCCAAAACTTGTTCTTAAGACCAACCAAGGTATCTTTGAAGTGTCTTTATGAGTGAATTCTATAGTAGGTGTCCATGTTTCACTATATATGAACTATTGAGAAGTGAGAGGTTATTCATAAAGATAAATATTTCTTTAGACCTTGATTTACCCTTTATGACCTATCATTAACTTAAGGAAGCAAAAACTCATCATAATGAGATATGAATAACCATGGATTCAAGACACATCTAATTACCTTAAGAAACTTGAAACTACCTTAATCTCTATTAATAAGGGTTTGGTAAGGTTTTTTCTTGATCAAGACAAGTTTTTCATAATTCAATCTCTCCATTTTTCATTAGTTTCTTGAAATAGTCAAGGTGACGTCATCTATGATTCTTTAATTCTGAGCTATACCCTCAAATAAGTCATATACCTTCTCAATATTTCTATTTCATAGGACTGTTGTAGGTGGAGATTTCACTCAAAACACTCAACATCATCTCAATTATTTTATTAAGGTGTTGACTAAATTTTTCTATATATTTCTCATTTTTAATCCTTAGATGATGTAGATAGGTTAAATGAAGTGCCCCATTTTTCCTTCATGTTCATCATAACTCATTTCTAATCATGGCATACATAGGATTGATTAGAGATTCTAAGCCTATAATTTTTGATTGGATCTTTCAATCCTAAGAGTTTCATAATCCATTTCAAGGGTCTAAATATGGAAATGGTTCTTCTACAAAATTTTAATCCTTTTGTCACTTACTTTTTCAATTCATTTCAATCTCTAAAACATGTTAATCATATGTGTACCCTGTCACAGAGTCAAACCCACTCAAAACCATCCCAAAGGAGGTTATGTTAAACTTGGAGGCTTATTAATATTTATTTGTATGAATAAATCATTTAATTACATAATAATTTATTTTAATACCCCTATATATGAATATGCTTTCCTGACAACTCAGGTTCTGCTATGAATTTGACCCAAACAACTATTCATAAGGATAACATAGGTAATAGGTTTTATGATATAAGTAATTTATTAGAAATATTTAACTCATGAAAACACCATGAAATTAATATTAATTACCTATAAAATCATCTATAAAAACCAATCCTGTCCATTGATTTCTGATCTTGATAAATAGGTGCAAGAACGACCCTTCCCGATTGAATAGGCCATAGTGACCTCCTATCGCTCTTAGTAATTTTTCATAAATCAGATGCCACCAATATAATAATAAATAAAAAAAATCTAAATATTAATTTTTCCCATGAATACTTCTAAATTTTCATCTCCTAACTCTCTCTCCTCTTTTTCTATCGAGCATTTGAAAATTTCCCTTGTATAGCTACCAAGGACATTGATATAGGAACAAAGTAGTTTTTTTAAAAAAAATTCACATATAACCTCCTCCAAAACACTTATTATACCATTTGGGAAGAAAATTAATTATATTATATTATTTAAACACAAAAACCCTCAGAAAACTTGTACATATCCAACAAAAGGCCTATTTTTGCACTTAAAAAGGTAAATTTACTAATGAGATATAATTAAAATGATTTAAAATGTGTTATTATGTCTTAAAAATGTCTAATAATGTGAATAAAGATGAATTTTATCTTCATCTTAAACAAATACCATCAAAACCTTCCCTGAAGGTCATAAAATGGTAAAAATTGCATAGAAATGAGTCATGAAGTTAGTCTAGAATGTGATCAACCTGATTGTTTATATTTTGGGAATAAAATGATATTGACACATGATATGAAACTCATAAAGACTCTCTATACTCTTTTCACCACTGAAAATGTCTTGGAAATGCAAAAAGTGACTATATAAGCACAAGACAGATTAAGGACAAAACATCAACTCATCTAATCAATCTTAAGACCTATTAATCAAGGATTCAAATGATTAGTTTAAGAAAATTTCAAGACTAGACTACTGACCAATAAGACAAAATAAAATGATAGTCTAATTTTCAAATGATAGGGGTGACAATTTGACCTGTGAGGTCAAAATTATCAATAATAACTTATTCTAAATTGAAGATGAACATTCAGCTTCTTGTTGCAAGAATCAGGCAATCTGATTGTCATTGTCAAAAACTCACCAATTGGATTCATTGTGAGGAATGGATGGTATTACAACCACCTTAACATGTGACTAATTTTCTAATTTACTTAACTTAGTTTGTATATCAAATTGGGCCCCCATTAATGCTAATCTATCTACATGTTTGTTGCTCTCTCTAAACACACTTTGGATGTTAAAGGCTTCAAAATACTCTAATATATCCCACACCTATGATTGTAATATTTCATCAAGGGATTATTGGATGTATTTTGGATTCTTACCTAATTGATAATGAGTTCACTATCTCCATATACCATCAATTGCTTTATTCTCCTATTTATATCCCATTAAAGGCCATGAATAAGGCCTTCATATTCAGCTACATTACAAGAAAAACTAAATTAGAAACTATAAGATGAATAGTACTTGTCATTATATGGAGAAACCAACATAACACATGTTCCTACTCCATGTTTACTCCTTGATCCATCAAAGAACATTTTATAGATTCCATTAGTCTCCTCTTGTGGTCTAGTAAGGGATGGTATAAACTCATTCTCTTCATGTAAGTAATAGAATCCCATATCTATTTCCTTAATTCCTCTCAAAGGGTCAAGTTCTTAATTTTATTTCCATAACTCATCCTAGAAGACTTCATGTATCACCTCAACATGAGTGTCTACCTCTCTAGTAATAGGGTGTTCTTCCTCATCTAGGATTGTATAGTTGATATTTGGGTTGCTTAGTTCATAAGGATAAATGTGATACTTTGTATTTGGTTCAACTTTAATGGGCACCTTAGTTCCATACCTTATCCTAAATGCCATATAACACACTTTTGCTACCAATTAACCCCTAATTTTGGTGGTGAAGTCTCTATATATTCATAGAGAAAAATGGGATGGCACCACTCAAACAACCACATCTTGGGCCACTAAAACATTAGGATAATCATGGAAGGTTAAATTTAGACCTCTGATAATACTATATGGTTTAGTAGAAGATCCACTAAGTTTTAATACCCCTTTAAAGAGTGGTTCATATTTCAAACCAAGTTGATCTTCTATTGATTTAGGTATTACTAAAGGGTTTACCCCACTATCCACCATGAAATTGTGTACCAAGGAGTTACTAATAATCAAATAAACATAGAAGTTAGGATGTTTGAATCCCTTTTTTGACTACCCTTCATTGGTTTTGATTACATTAGTGAGAACCACATTCTCCTTACTTGGTGGTTTCTATGAAATAATGATTTTTTACAAGCATTCTTGAAGAAGATCCACTTGAAAAAGTTTATAAATAATTTCCCACATAGGAACACTCACATTTTAATTCATCATTTTCTCAAAAAATTTGATGTGTTTACTATTGGTCAAAATTGGCCTACATATGAAGCTTTAGCCTTGATGGATGCAGTGTAGTCTTCTAGAGAGGTCCTAGAGTGAAGTGAGAGCTTGAGTAGAGTTATTTTTTATTGAAGTAATCTAATGGTGGAAGATGAATATCACATGTCACTTACAATATTTTTAAGCACTTTAAGTAAGTCTTAAGTTGAATTTGTTGATTTTTGGGAAATAGGTATAAAATTACAAGTGAAAGGATCCAATAGGTTTCCATGGTGTTCATGGCATCCAAGGGGCATGAATTAGGTTTTTTTAAGGTATCAAATGTTTATCATATCCTTGATGGTTCCAAAGATGATTAGCATAATCCTAGAAGAATCAAATCATCATGGCACATCACACATGAATGAACAAGTTAGTTTAGTGTTACATTTAATAAGTGTAACTAAGAGGCTATCAAAGTTAAAGGATTGCATGTTAATTATGATTTTTATGCCTATAATGTCTCCAAAAAATTTGGTATCTTTATGTATTTTCTATCTCAATATACAAGCTTTAAAAAATGATCTAGTGGTGAGAGACGTGCTTGGGGATGTCAAATAAAAGTCATAAGAAGTATCCATTTAAATTCAAACATATTTAATGGGTATTGAGAGTGAAAAAAATGATACCAAGTGTCAAAATATCACTTGATTATATCATATATCAATGGCATGTGGATAAAATCTTGAGTCAGTGGGACCATCAAGATCAATGGCATGAGTTAAATCACGTAACTCAAGATCAACAATAAGCATAAGGTTAAGAAGTTGGGATCCTCAAATTGAATGTGGGGATAAAATGTGGAAAAATAATGGTGAATTAAGGTATCAATGGTTTGTGTTTGATCAAGTGAATCAAATATTGATGGATCTCACTCAACTGTGTAAAGCATATCGATGATGCATATAAGGTTAAGAAGTTAATGAACACAAATCTCATGTGAGGCCACCATGTGGCATAATCATATGAAACAAATAGATATCTGATAAATGGGTCTATATGTTGAATATTAAATTACCAAGGTCATAATTTGGGAATCCTAAATCAAATATAAACAAATAAAATTCAATCAAATTCTAAGAGGCACAAGATGGTGACATGTGTCTGAATTTGTGATGGTCATATTTTTAATATGATAAAAAGTGTGGCAGGGATGCCACATAGGTAGACAAATTAGATCAAATTATTTTGTGGACCTAGGTAGGTAAATGCATGCATCTGAGATAAAAATACAATTTATTTTGACCTAGAGTAGATATTTCAACTCTAAGTGCAACCATTAAAGCTCAATTTGGACCTATGGTTTGAAGATTTAGAATTTGTAGGACTTGTTTTATAAGGTTGTAATGAGTTCCATGACTATGGACATTATCTTTTCAAGGGGGATCCATGTGTACAATAAAGTTCTTGGATTCCATAATGTTTAAGGGTAGAATAGGTTTATTTAAACCTAATGGAGATAAAGAATGAGGCTTAGCATATGACAAATCTTCATTGAAATGATGACTATATGAAAACCAATAAATGAGATTGGTTTTCATCTATCATAGACCTATGTCTAGGGTTTGAAGTAGGAATAGAGTTATGATTATAAAAACAAGTGTCTTATCTTTTGACATAATCATATCCTAAAAAAATAGGTACATGCAATGGCTTATAGTAGACATAGTCATGGTTCAATCAGGTCTATGGATATGAGAATTTTGTCCTTATAATTAATCCAAGTGGAGAGTGGCATAAAAGTTATAAGAGGGAAGATTGGTGGTTGGATATTTGGTGGATGGATCATTCATTTCTTTTTTATAGCCTTTAAGTAATTTTCCCTCTAGGAGAGAACCATGAAACCATCATCCTCTACAATAAAATTTTGTCTTCTATTATGTTTCTCAACCAATGAGAGGGGTAGAAGGCTACTGGGACAAATGAAATTTAATTTTTTGATGGAGGATGAGTCTTATTTTTTTTATCAATATATGGTTGAGAATTCATTAAAGGATGGTGTCAACTCATTTATTGATTCTAATTACATGTTTCTTCCCTCTCTTCCCCTTTCTCCTATATCTCATATTTCTCCCCCATGGTAAATCTCTCTCTCTCTCTCTCTCTCTCTCTCTCTCTCTCTCTCTCTCTCTCTCTCTCTCTCTCTCTCTCTCTCTCTCTCTCTCTCTCTCTCTCTCTCTCTCTCTCTCTCACACACACACACACACACACACACACACACACACACACATTTTAGATAGACTCTATGATTTTATAAATAATATAAATTGATAAGGTAAGACCCTATCAAAATTTGTAAGAACTACCTCTTGATGTAATAAGATGATTTTTTACCTATCTCTTGACTTTAACTAGTATTTAGTAAGCTTGTGCATGTGAATTTGTGAAGGAGATCCTTCCATATCAATTTTTCTTCTTTATTACCTCTTTTAAGGTGTTTTCAAGCTATTTTTAGGTCTCGACTTGTGTTCTTTCTTCCATTAATGGATGCTTGGTATGAGTCTTAGATTTCCTCTTTGCTTCCTTGATTGCTTGGTGAGCCTCATTCATGAAATGCTTATGAAACTAGATAGTTTGTGATATTATGTGAGAAAAAATTATCTTATTCTCATCTAGTATTTGTTTCAAGCTTATGTGAGTGTCTCATTTAAATTTTTTACATCACCTTTTTAGCTTTCTTAGTAACCCTTTACCCCATCTCTAACCCTTTTTCTAGTATAAACTTTAGTCCAAGTGATCCATTAGTAAGAAGTCAACCCTCTCTAGAGGTTCAACCTCACTATAGGATCTCCATAGCCTAAGGTTATTCCAATTATGTAGTTTAGTTAGAGAGATCATAAAAAAAATCTCTTCAAGTTTGAAAACTAATGTTACAATAGTTTGTGGCATGCCTAGTGGGACCCACTTTCAAAGTGTATTGGTCAAGTGTGATGTTGGTTTGATCAATCTATATTAGTTACAACTTTCATGCAAGAGTATTTAGTGACTCTGAGCAATAATCAACATCTTGGTGAAAATAAGTAGTTATCTTTCATGTGAAAGGTGAATATAAGATCAACTTGTGGAGGTATTCCTTTTGAATTTGTTAAATTACCTTTGAAATTAGTAAAAAGGTTAATAGTTTCTAATACACATACATATATAGGGATATTTCCTCCTAAACCAATTTCAAATTATACCTCTACAATAATATCTTTGTTAGGTTATTTCACTACTATGGTAGCCCCTAGAGCTTTCCCTTTTGTGGTTTTCAATGGTTAGAGTCTTTTAGACCTACAACAGTATGACCCTATCTTAGTATAATCTCTTAAAAGTGTCCCTTATTTCAAAGGAGACTAGTCTATAACCCATTTTGAACACCTTATATATATATATATATATATATATATATATATATATATATATATATATATATATATATATATATATATCTAACTTTTTCAATATTCATGACATCACTGAAGAGAATGTGGCTATTAGGTTTTTGGTTATCTCTTTCAAAGGTAAAGCTTTAGAGTAGTATATAATCGTTAATACTAAGTCCATTACATCATAGGATAAATTAGGTGATGCCTTATATAAAATATTTGAATTTAAAATTGATTATTTGTCACTTACATAGAAACTAACCATAATCTAGAGGGTTCCCCATGAGTTTATGCAAGATTTCAATACTAGGTTTTAAAAGACATGGGAAAGGATCTCAATCTACATTAGGCCTATTGTAAAATTTTATTTCCTTTACTATTTTGATGCCCTCAATAGTGGTATTGTATTAATGATTCAGTCTATGTGAGTAAACACACTACCAAATGATTATGAAGTGGCAACCAGAGTAGAGAATTGTCTAGTACAAGATGGCAAGCTTAAACTTAGATCACCAATGCCTTTATTCCTTGAGATTAAATCACCTCCTATCATCATTCCTCCCCTTATTTCCATTCCTCCTATGATAAAAATTTATATAATACCTACACCAAAGTAGGAGAAGGTTTCAACTAGTCAATCTAATGATTCCCAAGAAAATAAGAATTTCCAAGAGCTTAAGAACATGTTTCAATCTTTTGGAAATGAATTGGTCACTGTGAAGAGGTAGAAAGCCCACGTTAATAGGAATTATCAAGCTCCATATTAGAATAATTAGTATTCCTATCAATCAAATAAGCCACCCTACAAAGGAAATTTCCAAGGACAAGGCTAAGGATAGGAGCAACCTAACTATGCTAGGAAAAAACATTATAATCCAAGTGTTGCAAGCACCTCTAATACTTTGATCCCTACTCAGAATAACATTGCTCAATAAAGTGAGGGTACCATGCCTGAGAATAAATATTTTGGCCAATCCATTATTTTAAATAGTGAGTTTAATCAAGTTTTCAATAAATAATAGCATCAGGGTACTAGTTATGCATACAATCAAACTCTTATGTCTTAGAACACAAAAGTACATGTTGACCAAATTTGAATTCAAAGTCAAATTTGGACTCCTTTAGGTAAAAAATTTTGTTTTAAAAATGTTTAGAGGTAAAATACTTTGTCATATTCTATATTATAGTTCATTTGATGTTATTTAATGTATTTTTAGCCTTAGTCATGATCTAATAAGTTTATTTGTCATTTTAGGCAATTTAGTGGGATTTTAGGGGTCATAAATGCAAGTTGAATAATTCTCAAGGTGATTAGGTGTACTATTTTCCTTTTAAACATCTAATAGGTCATATTCCTTGTCACGAATGTCAGTTCAATTAGAATATTGTAGGTTATCTAATTGAAGATCAAGTAATCAACTAAAAAGGGTGAGTTTGGCACTTGTACAACCAATGGGGGAAGGTGACACATGGGAGAAGGTCATGTAATGATTATTCATATTAATTTCACTCATCTCAATTCTTGACATCCTATAGAAGTTCCATTTTTAATCCAAACCATTTTACTCCCTTTTTGCCTTTCTAGACATATAGAAGTGACCATTAGGTTTATGCTTAGTACGGACAACTGAAGAGGTTTCATGTCAATTTTTTTGAGTTGGTATTACACTTATATATATTAATTTACATGACAAGATTGAAAGTATTGGTAAACCATTTTTTATTAACCGTCCTTTACAAATTAACTATGTTTTTATGCTCACTATTTCTTGTACCCTATAGGTTTTTCTCTATTTTGGATAAGTCTATAAAAACCAATTGGTGATGTTTTCCCCAAAGGATTTATTCTCCATTATTATATTATTTAAATTATTTTTTTCATGTTTCATGGTTTATTTATGGGCAATTTGTCTCATGCTATAGGAAGGTGTCACCATTGTGAGGTTTCAATCAATTCTTCCTTGTTGTCGAATGTTGGTCTTCTATAGAGGTTTAATGTGAATAGAATATGGTGTTACATAGGTATCAATTTCATATGATCATCTCTTACCATTTTGGGTTTCATCATATCATGCTTTGGGAAATTTAGTCTTGTCATTCCTCTCAATCAACTCTTTGCTCAATTTTATGTTGAAACACACATGTATAAGACTTTCCAAGCTTGTTCATGGAATGGTAATCAGGGTATATTAGTTTTTTCAAGACATAATTAGTTTAATAAAATTATTTTGGATGTTTTGGTAAGTGAAATTTGGTTCCAAGATCATTCATCATACCAAATAACCATTAGATACCCTTGCCTACTTTGTTCCAAATGTTTGCAAGTGGTTTTCACATTTAAGATGGATGTTTTAGATCATGTATTCATATATAATTAATGGAAATAATTTATTTTAGGGGTTAAAAATTATTTTTAGTTATTCTTGGGACCATTCATCTACCCTTGTTGTTCTATTCCATGTTTACTACCTCCATATAGTAAATGTACACCTGCATGAGCCTTTTGCTAACATCATGCTAAGAGGAAAAGTTTGATATGTTTTTCAATATATTATTATCTATAGGAATTGATTTACTTGGTGAAAATATAGGAGTTATTTTAAACATACACACCTTGCATATTGTCCAATTGACCTACTACATGTGTATGTACAAATAACTACCTACAGGTGGTACCATAGAGACATAAAGGCATTTGTATGGAAAGATGAAACATGGTAGAACATTATTCTAGTTCCAAGCATGTGAGAAATAAAATTAGACCTATATGAGGTTTTAAAATTAAAAAAGGAGGTATAAATCCTATTGTAAGGAATAAAGCCTAAGTTCAGGGAAGGTTCCCCAAAAATATGAAAATAGAGGTCAAAGGGTATTTTGTGGATGTCTAAAAACATGTTTTCAAAGGGTTTTAAAGAATATAGATAGGTATAATTTTTTTCCTATAGTATGGATAAGTAATATTCCAAGAATGTGGTCAATATTATTGATGAGAAGTGGTTGTTTTGGGTGCTAAGGATGCCCCCAAAAACATTGAAACCCTACATTCTTATCTACATTTTTCAAGTTTGAATGACAATTGATAACACAATAATAAAAAACACTCTCATGTTAGATAAAATGGTTCCATTTTTTTAATTATGTAAAAAAATATTGAGGGTCGCTATTAGGATGTGGATGCATAGTTTTTAAAGCTCATGGACACCTACAGGTGTCCCTCTATAGGAAAATATGAACCTACCACAAAACAAACAGTTAGTAACCCAAGCAAGGTGTTTTGATGGTGTTTTATCCCATAAACAGTGATAATAGGTATGATTAGATTATTTTTGACCCAAATTATTCAAGGATAGTCTCTCAATATCATTACCATGATCTATTTCATCTCACACACACCTACAAGAATAAAAAAGGGTAGAGATTCACAGTCAGGATAAGGAAAACTTAGTTTGATGAATTCAAAGTGAAGATGAAGGGTATAATTAGGGTTAAAAGGATTAAAGATATTTTAAAAACCTCCATTAATATAATTATCACCTCCATGAACTCTTGTAATGATGAAACAAGCTTACCTAGACCTTTTAGAGCCCTGTATGCACTTACAACTGAGTGTGTAGTCTTGAGCATGAATTGATGGTAAGGAGGCGAACTTACTTAGGAAGAAGGAGAGATATTAATAAAAACTTGAAATTTTTAATTATTTATTTATAAATTTTATTAAAAATCTCTAATACCCACTTCAAGATGATTACCTACTCTTCTTACTGGCCAAAGGCAACAGTCAATACATATGAGCTAGGAAACCCATGTTGTTCAATAGGTAAGAATGAGGAATATAAAGAATAAAAGAGTTTTGGGGTGAATTAAAAGATTATTTAGAATGAATTATATATGGGTAACATTTTTAATAAACCTAATCATCTTGGATTTAACATTGAGAGTTCATTCTTAGGTGGAAGTTAAAAATACAAGAAAATAGTCCTTTTGGAGGCCTTTTTTGGGCAAATTGAGTTGGTTAGGTGCCTAAATGGATGAATATATATATATATATATATATATATATATATTGGTAAAATAATTAATTATGACATAATAATAATCCAAAAATATTAATTATTACTTGGGTAAAAGGGTCATACCTCACTATTTTGTCTCAGAGGTCAGCTAGTCAAGAAAAATCAAGGTTTGGCAAAACTAGCAAATGAAGCCAAGGAGGGTGATAAAATTGATGGAAATATTTAGGAACATAAATAAACATATTTTTATGTGTATTAAATTTAAATAGGTTATAATAGTCACTAATTTAAGCTCATACCTCTCAAAGTGATAAAAATAGTCCTACACACAATCTAACTAGACAAGCTCCAATTAGGCCTAGTTGGTCAATGAGAGGAAGAACTAAAAATAAGTGTTAGGAAAGTTGTGTGGTGAGTTTTTGAGATTTATTGAGGTGTTAATAATCATTATACACTATCCTATCCATGATACATTAGTATAAATAGCTAAATCTAATAGGGTGCATGCTAAGCCCATTAGGCCTTGAAGGGACCTAGAGCCAATTGGGGATCCAACCTCATTTATAACTTTTGGTGAGATATATAGCTGATTTTAACATGTTAATGAGATGTATTTAGACATTTTTGAGATTGTTTTATATATTAAAATCTATAATAAATCTACTTTTAGCTCAGAGATGGTACACAAATTCAAGAATTGTGAAAATAAGCTCGATAGGCTTATTTTGAATACTCACATCTTTCATGAGACTATGCATTGATTAAAAAGGAGTTTTGGGAGGATATTAGGGGTATTTAGGATCATATTTTTGATATTTTTTTTAGTTACATTGTCAAATCTTTATGAACAAAGCTTAAGAGTGAAAACTACCCGAAACCCTTATAAATCCTCGGTCAAGACCTGATGAAGGAAATAAAGTTGTATAGATGATATAATGACATATTTTGACCATGAAAGTGATATTTACTTGTAAATTAATCTCGCAGGGTCTTCTCCACACTTTTGAGTTGTATGAAATTGTATGGATAGGGTAGAATATAGGGTATGTTTGATTCTTTTTTGTGTTTTGTAGGTTTTAGAAGGGGTTTAAAGATGAAATAAATTTTGGAAAGAATATTTATGATTTTAATAACTCACTATGGTCATATAAAAAAAATCATATGTTTTCAAATAATAAATCTCATCTCATCCAGTCAAAACTGGCATAGTGAACATGAGGATGAAAGTGTGAAAACCTCAAGTGGACATCCTTTTAAGGTGCACCTAAGTAGTATAATTCCATGGAAGGTCCTTAAAAGTGTTATACACTCCCTCCCATGGATTTTCATGAAAAAATAAAGATATTTTTGAGGCCAAGTGTGAGGGTTGATAGAAAGAGGATTTTTTTAGACCAAGACTACAACCAATGAATGGAGAGTCATGCATTAAATCCTTCCCTCTAATTCCAATCATCATACCTATCCCTAGTTATCTTTTGGATGTCCAAATAGGTTTGGATGATGAAGGTAGTTTTTTGATCCAACACAAGGAATTTCATGCAATTTTTCATGAGTTTTATGACTTGTATGGACACTTGTACTTCTTAACATTGCATGGTTCATTTAAAACATCTTTCACATGCATATGGAACCTCTTTTACCAAATTTAAAAGTGTCTAAGTGACATTTGGAATTCCCTTATCTTTTCCCTCTTCTAAATGTTATAAATAGTGACCTTTTTGGCTCTTTTGAGCAACCTCCATTGGTTAATGGTGAAACCCTAGACAATTTTTTATTTAAATGAATCTTGAAGCAATAAATAAGTGAATTTTCCTACTTACATGTAAAATTGAGTTTTGTTTCAATCTTTCTGGTCTTGTCTAGTAGAAGATGATGTTTTCTAAAATTTTATCCTTGATTATTCACCAAGTGTATAGAAGAGTAATTTTTATAGGTCTTCGTTAGTGTTCTCTTTTAGCGCATAAGTGTTTTAGAAGTGTTATATGATTTTACTCTCCAAAGGATCATTCATCATCCCTCCTAAAAATCAATATACCTCTTGAACCTAACATATGAAACATTGATGTAAAAATCTATCTTGAGTTGCGAGTTTTGTGTGAAAGAAGCTTTGACTTGCTATAAGTAGTATAGGTTTATTCAATAGGAAGAAATTAAATATTGGTGAATCACCTTTTAGCTTTATAAGTTTATATTCTTAACCCTTTACATGCAAATTTGATAAGTGAAAGAGTGTTTCAAAGAGTTCATAAAGGGAACTAACCCTTATAGATATTCATCCCACCAAATTGATCACCCAAAACAAGTGAGATTTTTACATTATGCCAATTGAACGAGGAGATTTGAGACATCTCCTTAAGGGGTGAAAATCCAAGTGACAATAGTAATTATGATGACACAAATAGAAGAGAATCAAAAAGGCTAAGGGTTTAATGAAGGACCAAATCATATAGGTTCTATAATGGTTAATTATGATCAAGAAGAATGTTATGCACTTAATTAATAAGCTAGTTCTATCCAATCATACATTCTAATGGAAAAAAAAAAGGTTCAAGTGAAGGAACATGGATGGTAGCTAAGAAGTAGTCAAGGAGCCTCCTAATATTACTCCATTACTATCAAAGCCAATTGAACCTACTATTTCTCCAAAAGTTCTAGTAACTCCAAAGAATCAAAACTAAGGGAATGCCTTTATAACCCAAAAATTATAGGTTTAAAGTAAAATTGTGGTTCCCAAAGTACAACCAAAGGTTGGTGGTTTGCCCATAAATATTTTAGAACACGTGAGGAAATATAATATGAGTGTGTCAATGTGGGAAATTATTTTTATGCTTGGTTAGGTGGGTATCCTTCAAGAAAGTTTTTCAAAGATTAATGTTTTAGAAAAGCCACCAAAAAAGGAAAATGTAGTTCTCACCAATGCAACCAAAGGGATTAATGAAGGGTAATTAAATTAGGTGATTAAAACTCCTCCATTCTATATTTATATAATCATTGGTGACTCCTTAGTACACAACTACGTGGTAGATAGTGGGGAAAGTAATACAATGATGCCAAAATCTATAATAGATTAGTTTGGTTTGAACTATGGGCCCCAATGTAAGGGATTTTTACATCTTGATGGATCATCCACAAAACCATATGGTATTATAAAAGGCCTCAAATTGACCTTAAATTATTGTCTTAGTTTTTAGTGGCCAAATATGTGTTTATTCTAAATGTTCCTCCATTTTTTGCTCTATGCTTATCTAGAGATTTCACAATAAAAATTGGGGGTTATCTAGTATCAGATTGGTCCTACATGGATTTAAAGACAAGGTATGGGACTAAGGTATCCATTAAAGTTGAGCCTATATCTCAATTTTAGATAGAAATTTATGGGTGTGATAGCTCAAACATCAATTACACCATCCTAGATGAATATGACCACCTTATTGGTCAAGAACTAAACAATCATCTTGAAGAGATAGGTGATATGTTCTTGGATGAGTTATGGAGTGAAAATTAGTTAATTGACCCCTTATAAGGTATGGATGAAAGAGACATGGGAGCCTATTTCTTACATGAAGAGATTGATTCCATGTTATCCCTCACTAAACCACAAGAAAATGATAGTGTTTTGTGTAAATTATTCTTTGATGGTTGAAGGAGAAAACATTGGGAAAGTTTAGGTGTAATTCTAGTGTCTCTGTCAAATAATAATTACTTCTATTCTTATAGATTCCAATTCAATTGTTCTTGTAATGCAATTAAGTATGAGGTCTTATCTATGCCTTAAATGGGATAATAAGATAGGAATTAAGTAGTTACAAGTGTTTTAGGATAATGAGTTGATAGTGCATTAGGTTAGAAGCCAAAGCATCACAATAAATCCCTTGATGAAATCCTACAAGCATAGAGTATGGGACATCCTTGAGGACTTTGAAGCTTTCAACATCCAAGGAGTTCCAAAGAACAAAAATCAACATGATGATAGGTTGGCAGCTATGGGAGCTTAGTTTGACATCTCAAATGAATTGAAATAGTCAAAAGTGTATCCAAATATTAAAATGGTAGAAAGACCATCAGTTCCAAATAATGAATCTCATTGGTAGGTATTTGATAGTGATAAGTAGATTACTTATTTATTATAGTAGGAAGTAGAGTTTTCCTTACTAAACCAAAAAAAATTACACATCAGTATTAGGATTAAATTTTTCAGTTAAGGTCTAAAAAAATTCTTAAAGGGATGGTCACCCTTTAATGGATTTTCCATGAGGGAGATCATATGAGGAGAGATAAAACAATGATGTCAAATGATGAGGAAAACTATTAAAGATTTATGATCCTTTAGTATGAGATATTCAATCTTGGAAAGGTATGTACTAAGGCTAAAAGACATGGTTTTATTGAACTATTTAGAGATTATGCAGATGTTTTTTCTTGGTAATACAATTATCTAATAGGATTTGATCCCATGTTATCCCAACACACTATATAATTAGAGGCTAATACCAATCCTATCAAGAAAAATAAAAAGTATATTAACCCCAAAATTTAAGAGCTTATAAGGAAAGAGTTGACTAATTGATAGAATCCAATATAATCTTTCCCATCAATCACTCCTCATGGGTAGACAACCTGGTACCTATGAGAAAAAATAATGGGGAGATCTAGTTATGTGTTGACTTTAGATACTTAAATAGGGTATCCCTAAAAGATCATTACCCCTTACCATCCATGAAACAACTCCTTCAAATAGTTTTTGGCTTAGAATGGTTCTCTCTTTTGTATGGATACTTAGGATACAACAAGTGTTGGTAAGAGAAGAAGATCAATACAAGATTGCCTTCACCACAAAGTGGGTCACATATGCTTATTATAATATGTATTTTGTCTTGTCAAATTCTATGGATAATTTCCAAAGAGTAATGGACATGGATTTCCAAAAATTTGTAAATCAAATGGTGCTGGTCTACTTGGATGACATCATAATTTTCTCCAAGAAGGCTAGTGATCACTTGGATGACTTAAGATTTATCTTTGAAAGATGAAGAGAATATGAGATCTCTTTGAATCCCAAGAAGTATGTGTTTATTATTCATAAAGGTAAAATCTTGGGACATATTATCTCAAAATAAGGATGAGTTATTGATCCTGATAGAATAAGTACCATCTTGGAATTATCCTTACCCAAGCATAAGAAGGGACTTCAGAGTTTCCTTGGGAAAATAAACTTCATGAGAAGGTTTATACCAAGTTTTTCAAACTTGGTCAAGCCCATCATTTCCATGTTAAATAAGAACAAAATGTTCACTTGATCAAATCAAGGTAAAGTATCATTTGAGGATATTAAGAAAGACATTGCCCAAGCACCCTTGCTCATGAATCTTGATTTCTCAAGGGATTTCATATCATATGAATTTGCCAATATTAAAAATATATCAGCTATGTTGATGTAGAGGAATCGTAAATGACTTGAGAAACCAATTGCATTTTTTAGTCAAGGTCTTGAAGGATATGAGGTAAGGTATAATTGTGTATAAAAGTTATTAAAGTTTTGAGAAATCTCAAAAAGTTTAGACCAATTCTCTCTAATAATAGGATCTATCTTATGTCATTTCATCCTAAAGTGAGTGACTTATTTCTTAATAAGGACTTGAATGAGAAGATAGTTGGTTGGATTATCAAGGTCATGGAGTATGATGTGGAGATCAAGGTTAATACGCTAGTGAGAGTCAAAGTCTTATGTGAGCATATGGTGGATAACCTTCAAGAAGATAAAGAATTTGTTTTGGTGACATAAGATAATTCACAAATATATTGAAATCCACCTCACACTAGTTCACTCTAAGATATGATGCATTTATTGAGAATAGGTGAGTGCCCTCAAGGTATATATAGCATAAAGGGAAGGTATTTTAGAATTTAGTTGATAACTTATGTATTGGTTAATGGGGTTTTATTTATAAAAGACCTCAATAAAGTGCTTCTTAGGTGCATTGATGATAATCAAGTGAAAAGGATTTTGGATCAATTCCATGTTGGGACTATAACAGGCCATTTTTCTCCAATGACTACAATAACAAAAGTATGAGAGTTGGTTATTATTGGCCCAACCTCTTCAAGGATGCCTATGCATGGGTCAAAAAATGTCAAAAGTGTACTCTCTTTATAGGTAATAAAATATTAACAACACTTCCTCTCAACCAAATTTAGGTGAAATAACCTTTCATTTAGTGGGGTTTAGACTTCATAAGAATTATCAATCCACCTTCTAGTGAAGGACACAAGTGGGTACTCACTACTATTGGATAATTTAATATGTTGGTGGAAGTAATCACCTTAAAATAAGACAATGAAATAATAGTATTATACTTATATGGTATCATAGTAGAGAGGTTTAGTGTACCAACCAAAATAATTTTATATAATGCCTTAGCATTTTTTTATCATGAGGACAAGTGAATGGGTACTTCATCTGGGCATATACCTTAATACATCCTCAAATTACTACCCCCAAGGTAATAGAGTAATAGAGTCCAAAAATAAAAACCTGATAAGGATTATCAAGAGTACTATGGAGGAGAACCAGAGAGTATGGCACACAAAGCTAAAGACAACCTTATGCATGATAGGGTGACTCCCAAAGTTGCCATTGGAAACTCACCATTTATCCTAGTGTATGGGAGGGAATCCAAATTGCTTGTATCTCTTGAACTACCTACCTTGGAGTAAGCTCATAATATTGAGTTGATGGAAAGTGAACATATGAGTGTGAGGATCATAGATCTCATGGAACTTGAAGAAGCAAGGGACCTTACAATGAAGACACTAGAGTCACATCAAGCTCAAGTCAAGAAAGCATTTGACAAGAAAGACATAGAAAGGTATTTTAAAGAAGGGGATATAGTCCTCAAGTGGAATTTAAATAAATCCAAACTAAAAATCCATACAAATTTTGACATCTTGTGGAGCGGCCCTTACTTGATCCACATATGTAAACAACATAGTTATTTTTAGCTTGCACAGTTGGATGGAGAGTTATTACCCATCCCAGTCAATGGAATTCATTTAAAGTCTTGATATTAGAATATTTTTCAACCATTATATATATAATAGTATTTTTTCATGTTTTCCTTTAAGTTTCTGATGCACATTTATTTTTAGTTATGTGTTTCCCTTCCATAAGTGCCTTTGGCAGAATGTTTGTTTTATTTTTTATTATCCTTATTGCTTTAAGAAGAGGTTTTAGAAATGGATATCCTTATATCATTTTCATAATCTAATATAAAATAATTGATACTCCATGCCCAATGGAAAGTTTAAGGGTACTAGTATCTTGTATAACAAGTGCACAATCGAAGGATGTCACCAAAAATGTTGGCCAAAATTGGCCTACATATGAAGCTTTGGACTAGATGGATGTAGTGAAATATTTTGTAGAGATCCTAGAGTGAAGTGAGAGACTAAGTAGAGTTATTATTTATTTAATTAATATAATTTTTTAAAATTAAGATCATATGTCACTTTCAATATTTTAAATAATTTAAGTAATTGTTAAGGTGAATTTGTTGATTTTTGGGAAATAGGTTTAGAATTGCAACTGAAAGGATCCAACAAGTTTTAATGGTATTAATGGCATATAAGGGGCATGAATAAAGTTTTATCAATGTGTCAAATGTTTTTCATATCCTTTATGGATCCAAATATGATTAGCACAATCCTAAAATAACCAAACTGTCATGGCACATTGTGTAGGAATGAATAGGTTAGTTTGGTTGTATATTTAATAAGTGTACATATGAGGCATATCAATGTCAATGGATTAAATATAAATTATTATTTTCATGCCTATAGTTTCCCCTAAAAATTTAGTGCCTTGATGTATTTTCTATCTCAAGATACAAGCTTTAAAAAATTATTTAGCAATGTGAGACGTGGTAAGGGACATAAAATAAAAGCCATAAGAAGTAGTCATTTAAATTCAAAAATATTCAAAGGATCCTAAGATAAAATTAAGTGATACAAAGTGTAAAAATATTTATTTATTGGATCACATATCAATGGCATGTAGATTAAATCTTGAGTCAGTGGGACGATCAAGATCAATGACATGAGTTAAATCATGCAAACCAAGATCAATGATGAGCACAAGGTCAACAAGTCAAATAATTTTGGGATTGAACATAGGGATATAAAGTGGAATTATCATATTTAATTAAGGGATCAATGGTGTTTTTTTGATAAATCAAATCAAATATAGATATAACATGTTTACCCATGTAAAGTAGATCAATGGTGCACATATGGTCAGGAAGTCAATGCACATAAATCACACATGATTCCACCATGTGGTGTAATCATGTGACTCAAATGGAAATTGTATAGATGGGTCCAAAAATAAATGTGAGGTTGTCAAGTTTTAGAATTTGGGAAGCCCAAATCAAATATCAATAGAGAAAATTCAATCAAGTTCACTGAGGCACAAGATGGTGACATGTGTCTGAATTTAGGATGACCATATGTTCATATGATAAAAAGAATAATAGGGATGCCACATAGGCAAACATATAAAATAAAATTTCTTTATTAACTTAGGTAGGCAAATTAATAGAGCCAAGATTTAAATACAATTTAGGTTGACCTAGAGCAAATATTTCAAGTCCAAGGACCACCATTAAAGCTCAGTCTAGACCTATGGTTTAAATATTCAGAACTTGAAGGACCTATTTTTTGAGGTCATAATGCATTCCATTAATGTGTCCATTATATTTTTGATGGATAACCGTGTGTACAATTAATTTATCAACTTCCACAATGTTAAAGGGTAGAATAGGTTTATTTAAACCTAATGGAGATTTTAAAAATGAGGCTCAACATATGACAAATCTTCATTAAAATGATGGCTATATGAAAAAAATAAATGGTATTATTTTTCATATATAATAGACATATTTCTAGGGTTTAAAGTAGGAGTAGAGTTGTGATTATGAAAGTAAGTGTCTTATCTTTTGACATAATCATATCCTTGACAAATAGATATATGTAGTTGCTTCAAACATACATAGTCATAACTCAGTCAAGTCTATGGATATGAGGATTTTTTCCTTATAATCAAGTTAAGTGGAGGGTGGTGTAGAAGTTCCAAAAAGTAAATTTGGTGGTTGAAGATTGTAGGTGGAACATTCATTTATTTTTTATAGCCTTTAAGGATTTTTTCCTCTAAGAGATAACCATGAGACCATCTTCATCAACAAAATTTTTTTTGTCTTCTAATATGTTTCTCAACCAATGAGAGGGAAAAAACACTATTGGGACAAATGAAATTTAATATGTCGATGGAGGATGAGTCCTAATATCGATCAAAATATCGCTGAGAATTTATTAAATGATGGTGGAAAATAATTTATTAATTCTAATTACATGCTTCTCCCTTCTCTTCCCCTTTCTCTATATCTCCTAATTCTCCCCC
>JARHVA010005476.1:102500-130000 GCA_037957365.1 Torreya grandis | reverse complement strand
GGGAATTTACAATGATCTATGTTTATACATTTGATACATCCACCCACTCAGGGGCATCTCATGCATATTTTTTACTACTATGTTTTATCTTTACATACTATAAATTCAAATTTACACATTAATTTATCTTTATATTGATAATTTCTCCTCATTTATTAGATGTTTTCTAACTATCAGTAGTATTAGTATTTATATATGCATCCTATAATTTACATAAATTTTAAATACATAGTTATACATGCTTTCATTTCTAGTTTTCCTAGATTAGACTTGATTGTGTTTCCTACATGTCTTCTATTTATAGGGAATTTGAATATGCCATTATCCTTTGGATCTATAGTAATTCTCTATTTGTATGCCTTGGACATATTCCCATATAATTTATGTGTGCTTCCCTATTTATATATGTGGGCATTTGAACATGTCCTTCTATGTGGATCAAAGCTAAATTTCTCATTGTTTGCATATGTGGACATTTGAACATGTCTTTATATGTTTTCATTCTTAAATTTAGTGACATGTGACCATGTCCCTTATATTTTGGATCCTTAGTCTACCTTTGTGTGCCTCATATGCTAGCATGTATGATGATTTGTATGATTGTACACCATGACACTTGCATTTAATTGTTACAAGCACACACACACACACCAATTTTTGATACTATGATGGACCTCATGCATCTACCCTTCCTACTTGGGTGTAATGATGGAAATTATACCCCATACCCCTAGGTAGTTACTTATATTTTCTATTATAAAAATGTATTACATCTATATTAACACCCTTTTGAAATTCTATATTACAATATACATCATACATTACCTAATTTATTCTTAGATTCATTTACATTTTGATGTTATGTTTGTATATTGGATTGGAATATAATGCCCATGCTATAGCAAACACATTTTATAGGGATAATTATTTAGAGTAGTTATTTCATATATTTTACAACTACCCTCAAAAGAGAGGGAATTCATAGGGGTTTGTCATAGAGATCAGGATCCTACATTGCTATTCACAAATACATTTTAGCACATAGGATCAATTTTAGAGATCAGACATAGGGTAGAAATAGAACATAATAAAGTCTTAGATAATGGTTTAAATACTCAAAAATCAAATTAGGTAGACATTATCACCCATATTGGGAAACTAGCACCACAAGATGCTACTATCCACTACAAGGTGATATTGTGTAGTAGCCCTAGCTTCAAGATAGTCTAGATCATTTTGACCAGTACACTAGGTATAGTATAGAGTTTTAAAAATATATTCATAGGTTTTATAGTTATGTTAAAATTTTGATCAAAAACACTCATTGCATCTTATATTCATACCAATTAATCATATTTAGGGGCATCATGTGTGGCATGATTAATCCCACATTTAATTTAGCTACATAAGTTTAGTTATTTCATACTCAGTTGAGATTTAATATACTCAAATACCATATTAGGGGAATGTACATGGAGCATAGTTTACATATACTCAACTACACACACATTTATCTAATGGATTGGAAAAATTCATGTCATTCTCTACATTATATACACTTTCTATCACATTCTAGGTTGTCACTAGATTCACGTCTTACTCCATTTGGATTGGTTGGCATTCTTGAGTGGCCCAGAGCTACCTAATATACTTGAGTGGTTGTAGAGCTGACATACACAATTTTATTTATTGAGATTATTTCATCACTTTGGCAAGTTTAGTTATATATTCATCTACTTCACATGGGTGGGAAATGATGGATTCATGGCCTACTTGAGTTATTAAGCAACCCACATGATAGGATTAGACACACTTATTGTCTTATCCAAGATATTTATAGAGATCAAGATACACTGAGTAGGGGTGGGTAATGATGGAATTAAAACCATATTGATTTCTTGAGCCACACATATGAGAATTAATCAAGCCATCAACTCATTCAAATTTATTCAATGATATGATCACTATGTAAAATCACACACACAAGTTATCAATAGGTTCATGTATTGGTTCATTAACCAGTGAGGTTTATTCATTCCTTTCCTCTCTCTTTGCTTATATTTACTCAATTACTTTATTTTCAACATAGTCTTTTAATTTTGATCATATCTTAAGTCAGGACTTATTTTTTCATATTTCATTACAAGATAATGATTTGGATCATGTTTCACATATGTAGACCCATATTTGTATACTCAAACTCATCTATACAAGCTTCACTTCTATGGCAAGTCTAGGTATACTTCTTTTTAATCTATAATATTCATTTCACTTTGATACATAACTAGCATAAGGGAGGGGCAAATGTATCACCTATAAATGGTATTGGGATTATAGGAGTGTCGCTTGAGTTATCCTATCCATATTCTAGACGTATAACTATCCTATAGAATTATACATACTTTTTCATTAATTGAGTATACTATAATCACCCACAATCAGCCAAAACATAGTTCAAGAGTCTACCAAGTGGACATTAGTGCCATATTTGGGACACTACAACCATATGGTGCTAGTTTCCCCAATTGGGTGCTATTTTACTTATCCCTAACTATTCTCAACTGATACTTTTTCAAATGCATTCCACTCTTAAGGTTAAGATAATCATATTTTCTTATCTACATAAGCTACAAATCCCTATAAATATAAGTATAATTGACCTATATTCACTAGATGGTAAATAGAAGCAAAAAAACATTCAAACCAAAGACAAGTTGATAAAATTAAGGTATTTAATCCCTATTCTGCCCTATTTATACATACTACCATCGACAATAGCCCTAAAATCATATTTAAAAGATTCTAAATCTCAAGCACATTCAAGGCATCCAAGTCACTCTTATTCTAGCATTCACTTGCATCAAGCACTAGGTGGGAGAACTACATTAGGTTTGAACCCTCTTTAGAGTATTGGTATGTAGGAAACTCTCTTCAAAATGAGGTGTTTAAGATGTCTATCCTATTCTATTAATGAACACACAATTATTTTTCATACCATATTTATATAGAGGATTATGGTTTGCACACTAAATGAGGTTTTTTAGGCATAGCAAAAGGTTACATGTTTTGTGAGTGGAGGAATAGGACCTAAAAATATAGGTGCCTGTGCTCCCAAAAAATTAGGAACAACCCACAAAGTAGACATTAGTGCTACATTGAGGACACTACATAAACATGGTATTACTATATATAAGGGGTGTTATTGTATAGTGAGTAGATAAGCTCCAAAATCTTGTTAACATCACTCAAATATATCTATAACTTAGTTTTCAAAACCCAAATCATCCATGATAGTCACTTTTCAAATAATTCTACATTTATGACTATTTATTACTATTTTTATAAATTTAAATAAGTTTAAATGCCATAATAAATCAATTCTTAATTATTGTAATTTATTTGACTAATTTAGACATCTCAGTGCTTTAACCAAACATAGGAATTGCTTGTATAAAACCCTAAAATGTTAAATTAATACATCACTTCCTATGTAATTTGGTTAATCTTATACAAATATAATATGTATTTACAATTGAAATGAACATATAAATTTAAATTGATAAATGTTTATGTGACCACTTGAGATCCACTGACCAAAATGAAGTTATGGTTTTCAAGGAAATTATTAAGGTACATATATTAATCACAATTTGGTCGATCCATTTTTTTAAATCAAAATACAATAACTTGATATTTTACTTTCCATATTCTTTATGTATTAAATACAATAGTGTATAATTTATATATAAAATCCATCCAGTAAATCATTTCCCTAGTAATATATATGACACATCTCAAATTGATGCCCAACAATCACTAACATCTCTTTTAGGCCTTTTCTTAGCACTAATAATGCTATCAACTAAAATCCATCCAATAAATCATTTCCCTAGTACTATTTATGACACATCTCAAATTGATGCCCAACAATCACTAACATCTCTTGTAGGCCTTTGCTTAGCACTAATAATGCTATAAATATATTATGAGAGGGTTTATACATATTTTTAAATCCTAAATTAATTATTATACACTGAAATATAATGAACAATAAGCTTAGAACACTAAAACCCCTCGTTAGGAAACCCTATAAGGCAGTAAACAAATAGTTTAAATATAATTTTTGTTTGGGAGATTTATGAATAAATTTTTAGTTTTTAAAACTCCCATAGGTATTAACCATCTAAAAATTTACAAATAACCGAATAAAAGAGATATATTAGCTTTAAGACTCATTTTTAACCCCATAAGATAATTTAGAGCTTCTTGAGGTGTAAAAAGACCAAATTGGGAATTTTTTGGAGTTCCAGGTGGCATACAGAGATTAAAATTTGAGTGGAGGTATATGAAAACATGAAAATGATTAAAAATTTAAAATTAATCATATTATCTTCTCAAATCATGTGAATTTTCCAAGTTGTAGGTTTTCACTATGAATTTTATAAGTTTGGCAAGATGATAAAGTGGGCATATGAGATGTCAGACCTATTTCATTAGTTTGATACATTTCGAATCATGAGTAATAAATAAGATTTATAAACATGGTGGAGGTATATATTCAAGGTGTAACATATCAATCAAATGAGGGAAGTTTCAAGAAGAAGGTGAGTCACCAAGGCAATGACACATCTTCTATGCCACCTTGATAAAGTCATCATCAAATGATGATCCCACATGTTGAATAGAGACTTCATAGCTATCCTTTGACATTTTATTTTTGTTTATAAGTTATCTATGATTTTTTGACAACCATAATTGGCTATTGACACCTCTCTTCTCTCTCTTACTCCTTTTTCCTATATGTATGCCTGATTTTGACATTGTAATGGATCATTCCATGAAGAGGTTGACCACTTTCTAGTCCTAGTTCTATAAAGGGGTAAAAATAATTACTTGAGTCCTAGTACATCATTATTCTCATGATTACATCTTGTCCTTATGATTTGAGATGGTTGTTCAAATAGTCCATGGTCTTTTCATGCTACAACTTTACCTTATTAATCTTTATATCTCATTTATGGCTTGATTCAAGTGTTGTCATGATGATCAAACATGTTAGATAGTACTTGATAAATTTGATGGGTTTTTAACATGTTAAAGATGCCATGGTGAAGGTGAACTAATGAGGTAGTTTGATAGAGGCTCATAAACACATTGGTTCTATCCAACAACATGAGGTATTCTCATTTTTATGCTTTTAAGAAACATCATGGAAGGTATCTTAAGGTTATTTTGATTTTTATAATATATCATAAATTTATTTTATATGTATTGACATGATAATTTAGTTTATATACCTCTTAACATCATATATGTGTCTCAAAGTTAATGTTTTTGATCATAATGAGACCTAATTAGGACTTGATAGATCATCAAGGCACCCCACACACCTCTAATAGACCACATAAAAATAATTAAGCCATCACTACATTGTTTCATACCTTATTAAATCTATTATCACCATGGTCAATGTATAATTCCTCCTAAATGGGACCCACACATGCTAAATAGTGACTTTTCAACTCCCTCAATTCATGACATCAAGTTAAAAGTTCCATATGAGTCATATTCCCCATTAAAAACACCTGATAATGCTATTTTAGGTTTGAAATAAGAATAATTATAGAGAAAATGGTAGGTTGCAAAGGTTTTTAAAGTACTACAGATCTATATAGTATAAATAAACTCAAGTGGAGTCATGATTTTGGAGAGGGATGTTAGTAATGTCAAGTGGAGGAGAATGAAATGTTTATAATTGACATGAAATATCAAAACTATTCCATCTCTCCCTCAAGCTCATTGGTAGACTCAGATGCCCTCCTCAAGTTTATGCTTGTACCATATAGAGGAGAGAGAATGGGGGTCCAATCTCATAACCATAGAAATTAAACCCATGAAAATTACACCCATCATAATTTATCTAAGGATTGGTCTCATAATATTTATGAACATTCTATAAGAAGTTAAGGAATTTGTATGTCATTCTCATCCACATAGGCCAACTTGGATTAAATAATTTTCAAGGATTTTTGATGTGTCTACTCAAGCTAGTAATAGATGTTTTTTCCTTAGGTATTAAAGGATATTTTCAGAGCATTATAATAAATTTACTCACACATGTGAGATAATATCACTAAAATACCTTCAATACTATATCATGTGTGTGATCTTCAGATAGTTCAATGCAATGGATAGATGTTTAATGCCTTCACTAGAGGTTGTGGGCTGGGTTAAAGAGTTTTCATAAGTGTTTAAAGATTTATAATTCCTTATCACTTAGGTTGAAGTTATATTGACACCTTGTTATCTTAGAATATTTTAAGCATAAAGGTCTTGTGCATACCTTAAGGCCACTATGTAATGAGTATTGTGTGTAGCTCAGTGGCATCTATAGAACTTTAAATATAACTTGATTTAATAATTTTGGGAATATTTGTGTATTATTCCTAATTTAGTTAAAGGGTCTGAGTATTAAAATAATTAAATAGATAGTAATAATTAAGATACTATTTTTTGAAATTTGATTGCAATTCAAACTTTTCTAAAAATAGTAATTAGGGGAAGAAAACAATAATTAGCTTAACTAATTGATCCAACTGAGATAGAGGCTAGAATTCATTGTGCAAGAATGGGAAACTAACATTAAATAAGATCTAACCTTTGTTTTATGATTGGATAGGAGCACTATAACTAGAAAAGAGTGGCACTAGTGCTATATTCCACCTCTGCCACTATTTTCTTGATGATTTAAGCTCTTTGTGTTTTGTTTGCTAGGTCTGTGTGACCCTGTCCATGAAGTTTAGATAGTTGGAAGTATATAGATCTCAGTATAGAGTATATTTTATCTTCAAACCCTATCTTACATTGTTATTTGACCAATTTTGACCAATATGGGGGTTTGTGTGTGTAATATTCACTAGACATGGATCCACACCCCTTGTATGGGAATATTGCCTACATACCAATACTCTGAAGATTGATCAAGCCATATTTAATTGTCCCACTTGATGTGATTTGTGAAATTAAGTGTAAAAATATGAAAAATTCTAAATTGGATGTAATTGAGATGGCTAGGGATTGGTGTAAGGATTTGAATAATCTTGTAAGTGTTTTGGTTGGCTATATGTAGAGAATAGGGAAGATTGCTTAAGTAGTCTTGCTTATATTCTTGCTTGATTAGTTATAATTTAAAAACCTTTCCAAATGACATTTGAATGGGATCTTATAGGGATATATTGGTCATGGTTTTAATTTAATCACATTAGGCTAATAAGGATAAGGATGGGAAACTAGAAGAAATTGACTATTGGGGCCATAAATAGACTTGTACAATAACACCAAAAGTGGATAGGAGTGGCACCATTGCTATAATCCTAGTGTGGCACTATTGTCCTAAGAATTTGGGATCTAGGGGAATTGATCTATCATGGAAAGAGGATTATGGTTCAATTGAGATTAAGTATGGAAGGCTATAAATGATTGAGAATCAGTGAAAAGATACCTATGAGGGTGATGAGAGAAAGAAAGAGGAACTTAAGGTTTGGGTGTAATTATTCACACTCAAGTTACCAGTTTTCACATTTTATATGACTACATTTGACCCCCACTTTATTCTAGTGATATAGAAAAGTTAAATACTAGGATAAATGAAAAATAGAAAGCGTACGTGAACTTGCCTATAAGAGTGAAGATCATGAAGTTGTGTGATGTTGGGTGTGCATAGAGAGAGCATGTTGTGAAGTGTGAATCTAAAAGAGAAAATAAAAAAATAGATCAGTTCTTACTAAACATACTATATCTAAAATAAGAATGTATTAAGCTAGGTAAGAGAGAGAGAGGAAGAGAAAGGAATGAATAAACCTCATCAGGTATGCAAACAATACAAAACTTTTTGTGATGCTAAGTGATGTTGATTAATGTTGAATGTGTGTTGAACTAGGAGTAATATCATGAATAGAGCTAAATTATCAATTCCTTGAGAGTGGATTAATAATGAAAAGGCTAGCTCTTTGGCTCTGTCATCTCCCAATAAGTAAATCTATGTGATCATGCATGTGATAATCTATGATTGGACTATGTGTCTAATCCATCTACGTACATGGCTCAAAAATATAAAGGCTAGATAGTCTTTTGGCTCCATCATTGCCTCGTGAAGTGAAGTTATGAATTGATACTGGTATGAGATGTGTGTTGTATGAGATGGCTCTTGAAGCCCATGAATGTACTATGATATGACAATGTTGGCATGGATATCTAAATGTATTATATAAACTAGGTAATTCTTGACCACTCCTAAAGATGGATATTAGGCTTGTATAAAAGCCAATCTGAATTGGTGTACTAGGCTTGTATGAAAGCCACTTGAGAACTTGAGAATGTGGAAGTTAGAATTGTAATGAAATCCATTCCATAAATTATGCCAAGAATATTTAGATGGAATAAGGCACATAATTGTGTAGAATGACTAAGTAATACTTAACTCAAAAAGAAAAGAAATAAATGTGTTATGCACATTGCCTCTAATCACTGGTGTCTAAAACCTAGATTTTGATTTGGAGTTATATCAATTGCCATATCTAAAATTATAAGTGAGATCCATAATTTCACGTATGATTCCCCCTATATCTATATTCTCTAAGTGAAAGTGTACTAAAAATTGTTGATTTTGAAGTATTTTGGTTGTGCAAAATTTTAGCTAAAACCTACTTTTCTACCTGCTTCTAGAAAGTCTAGTTTTTTTGTTGTTTTGGATAAGAGCACCAAAATTTGACACTAGTAGTACCAACACTGTAAACCAAGTTGGGTGCTATTGTCTAGGGCCAAATCTAGTAACTATTCTGATATTATCACTATTTACCTAGTCTATTCTAACTATTTTGATGTCTATCTATTATTCTATATGTGTTAAATGCTAGATTTTTTACTGTTAGGAACTCTGATCTCTAAGATAAAACCCATATTTTTTCCCCTTCTTCTAAGGGTAAGAATTAATACCCTACAATGACTTCCTTTGGAAGAAATATCCTTACAAGTGTGTTATGCTACAAAGATACATGGTATAACAATGATAATCAATAAGATATCTCAAGATATAACATGATTTGTATTGAGAGATTTTTAGATCAACAGGGGTATGTCAAGATGGATATAATAATGCAATAACATGTGTAATTTACTTAACTAGAAATGAAAGATTGGTTAGTTTTTAGTTGTTAGTTAGAGGGATGGAGCATGATGGCCATCATGGCATCTAATAAATTGAGATAAATGCATGATGTGGATCATGGCATTGTAAAAAATGACAAGTAAACAAGTAAAAAGCACACAAGGAAAGAATCAAGAAGCATACAAGGGTGTCCAAGGGGCCACACAAACAAGGGACATGGGCACATGTCACTCAAACTAGAAAGTAAGAATACAAGGCATGTTCAAATTTTGCATACATAAATAATTGAAACAAGCAAGGGTTAGCACGAGGGCCACTATCATATAGAAGAGTATAGACAAGGGACATTGGTAAATTTATAAAGGAATATACATGAATAGAAGAAAAGGACATTGGAAAATGTATTAAAGCACATATAAGAGATAAAATCGGAACTAAGAAATTCAAACAATCTAGCTATGCAAAGCAAAAAAGTAAAGCACGTAATAAATAGAAATATAATCACATCTAACTAATCAAATCAAGAGGGAAAGTATGCCATACATGTTAGAAAAAGACTAGGTATATGCTAAGAATTACATAAGTTATATATACTAGTGAGATGTTGATATATTAATATGTGTAAGCTACTAAATAATGTACATCAACATGATCACTAGAGTGTGTGGTGTAGTAATGACATAACCTAGATGGTGTAGTCACGTAGAATATGCCCCCAGTTGGTATGTATATCAATATATGTCTCAAACGTAGAATTAGGATGCTCCCATAATGGGTAGATTGAAGCAATCAAAGAGCTAAATGTCACTTCAAACACTCAATGAAGATCAAGTGAATCATGGTAATGTAGATAAATTGACAAACAATAGCATAGAATAGAAAATATTGGCCTAGCATTATAGTAGAAATTTAAAGCATGGATGATGCATACAATAAAAATGTTTTAGGTGTTTTTTAATTATTTGCATGTTTTTGTATTTTTGATATAAGTTATGTATAATAAAGCATAATAAACTATGTACAAGTAAGCTTGGAAAGGATGATACTAACTAATGAGTCTCATGGGAGACTCCATGTCATGGTGTCTTGTATCAAGGAGAGGAATCATGCACGATCATGAAGCATGATGGAAATGTTGAGATTGTGGCTCTAAAAGATATATATGTTGTAAGTGATATAAAATATTTGAAGTATAAACAAAGTGTTGGGTCCCCATATAACTTTGAGAAGTGGATACAATTGTAGGGCTCTTAGGGACCCATCTAATATTAGGAGAAGCTCTCTAAACATGTGCTTTATGAATATATGTATGTGATCTAAATGATAATACATTGGGTGTGAACACTATAGATATAATATAACTAGGATGTTGAAGTTGTAGAGGCGTATGAACTCTCTATGCTAGCAATGGATGACTCAACTGTGTTTGAATCAAAACCGGAGAAGAAACTATAACTGGTGGAAAAATTGAAACTGGTGGCAAAACTAAAACTGGTGATTGAAAAGTAAAAGATGGATCTAAAGTGGGGAGTGGTATCTCATATGGAACTCCACCAACTATAAAAACATGATTAGCATGAATAAATTTCATGCATATGTGAACTATAGAATGTACTGATTGAAGTTTCTAAATCCATGGTCAACCAAGTAGCATATCAAAAACTCATACACTAAGAACTATAGTAAATGGTGTGGCCATGTGTCTTAGACCAACCTATAAAGGAAGTATGATCTCACCTAATAAAATCTATATGTTCCCATTAAATCCATTGATAATTATGTCCATTAGGTTAATATCCTACTCTGAATATCCCAAATGCTGAAATAATGTCATAGTGCACATGTTCACACTAGATCCATTATCTATGAGAACACTATGAATAAGATGATTATGAATGTAATCTCTAATAAAGAGTAAATGATAATATAAATCATTTGTGATTATCTCCTACTTTGAGAAGGAGATGGAAGGTCTAGCTAGAAATCTAGAATTATATACAACAATCAGGTTGCTTAAAGGATGTGTCTCAACTAAAGGTGCCATGTATGTATCTAGTGGGGGATGTTCATGATATGTATGGTGAACCCATAATGTGTCCCTTGCCTCTTATTTATAATGTTATGAAAAAGGATCTAAAAATATTTTCAAAGATTTATATTGTGTTTGCTTTACTTAATTAGGCTCAACTAAAGTGCCAAGATTAATATGATTACCATCTATCAAATCCTATATCTTGTGTCTCAAACTGATGCATCTATTTGTTGTATGGCATGGCACCCTATAAAACTCACAAAATGCATGTTGATCATATCCCCATGGAAGAGGATTTATTGGGTCAACTTATCAAATAATAAGGAGAGATATGATGTTACATTTTAATAGCTGATGTAAAATTTTAGCTAGAAAAACTTGTATATTTGTGAAGGTTCGCTAAGCAGGTGCTAATAAAACCACTCACTGAGAGGGATCAGAAGCCACATTAACTATTAGTTTATTATAACTCTTGTTATCATTAACCTTGACTTTGTATTGTACTTTATTGTTACTCTTGATTATTATGTTTGAGATACTTGTGTACTTTATTTTGCCTAATAAAATTAGTTTGAATTCTCATTCTTTTAATGTGTCACACAATTTACTGAAGGAAGAGAATCTTTTGAACATGATTGATTCATGAAAATATGGTTGAAGAATCCATTTGAAGAGATATTGTAACTCTTGATTGACCATGGGACTAGTAATTTTATCCAAAATAGTCTTATAACAAAGAACATAATCTATGAGATGCTCATTTGACCTCTATTTATATTGTGCAACTTCAGCATATGAAACCTTATCACCAATGTTAATGCTAAAATGAGCTAGGAACATGTCAACTAAAGGACTAAATGCATTTACTAACTAATTTAATAGACTATATAACCATTTTAAAGCATAATACTTGAGGCTCTATGGAAATATCTTGGTAATTAACCAATCATTTGGTACATAATCCAAGCATGCTTCATGAAAATATCTCAAATGTGTCTCTAGATCACCGTTACCATCATATATAGTAAGCTTAGGTTGAACAAAACATTATGGAAAGGGTGTAGAATTAATGTGACATGATAATGGTGTATGCAATAGAGAAAAAAAATCCAAATCCTACATAGGTCTAGAGGCACTTTGCTCAAGATGTAGCACCTTGGATTGAAGATATTTTATCCCTTGCACAAGGGTTGTCACATCAGGAAATAAAGATGTAATAGCTATAGCTGGTGGCATAGAGGTGGGTTGGGCTACTATAGGGGGTTGTTAAGACATAGTTTCCCCTGTAGTGTCATTTTTAATTGGTTTCCCTTAAGGAATGGAAGATTCAACTTGCTTAATCTTTTTAATATCCATGATAGATCGCAAGATAAAAGTATGATCTCAGGACTGGTCCGAGAGTCTTTCTCAATAAAATTGTATGATCAAATATTTGTTGAGGATAGCTTCATTATTAATAACTGGTGGAAGTGGATTAGTAGTCCAATGTGGTGGAGCATGAGCATCGATGTGCACATCATCATTTTTATTGTAATACTAATTATCATTAGAGTTATCTTTATTGAAATTAGTGTAATCTGGTGTGTAGAATCTATAATAATAACTTGTGTTGGTTGTTTATCCATGGTATATGGTCAATTTGAAATAATTTGGGTGAATTCAAGAGGATTTCCACTTATTCTTACACTTCATCTAGAAGGAAGAGATGTAAGAAACTTATGTGGCATAAGGAAAACAACTTGGATGATATTAGAAAAGATTAAATGGATATAATCTAAACAAAGAACTAGAATATGCATAAAAGTGATATGAAGTTTGCACACATGTAAGGTAATACCTCAAGAATAAAATAGGAACTATTACATACAAATAGGGTTTGAAAGATAATTGTTTGAACAATTTACTATGAAAATTTGAAATTGAAAGTGAATTTCTAAGTTATATATGTAAGTAAAAATTTAGAAATTTATTGGAAAATTTGTGACTTAATAGGACCTAGTAGATACAAATAGGGTTTTGAAAAATAAATGTTTTTGAAAATTACTATTAAATTTTTAAATTTTAATGGATTTTATGATATAAATATGCTAGTAATTTTTTTGAAAATTGTGGGAAAATTACTGTAAAATACTGGGACCCAGTATGGACAACTAAGGGTTTAAGGAAAATTATTTTAAAATTACTATGAAATTTTGAACTTTAATTCTAATTTTTTATTTCATTATGTAGGTAAAAAATTATAAAAATATGTAAAAAATTAGTATGAAATTTACCCTAGGGTTTCTAGGGTTTTTATGCATAAACAAAGTAAGTCAGGTTCACTAAATGATTTAACAATTTTATGAATATTGGTGTATTCTTCCTAATTTAGTTAAAGGGTCTGAGTAGTAAAATTAATAAATAAATATTAATAATTAATATATTGATTTGTGAAATTTGATTACAATTCAAACTTTTCTAAAAATAGTAATAAGGTGAAGAAAACAATACTTAGCTGGAAACTAATTAATTTGATTGAGATAGAGGCTAGAATTTACAATGCAAGATTAGGACACTATCACAAACTGAGATCTAAAATTCATTTTGTGATTATACAAGAGTACCAAAATTGGACATGAGTGGCACCAATGCTATAGTCCACCTCTACCATTGTTGTAGTGAGGATCTGAGCTTTATGGGTTTTGTTTGCCATGTCCATGTGACCTTATCCATGATGTTTTGGTAGCTATCAATCTATAGATCTTCTTATAGATTAGAATTTCTCTTAAAACCCTATCATCCATTATGATTTGACCAATTTTGATTAATATGGGGGTTTTGTGTGTAATATTCACTAGACATTGATCCACACTTGTTATGTGGGTACATTTCCTACATACCAATACTCTGAGAGTAATCAAGCCATATGTAGTTCTCTCACTTGATGAACTTTATGAAATTGAGTGGAGGTGTGCTTGAGATGGCTAGAGACTACTATAAGGATTTAAATAAGCTTTTATGTATTTTAGATAGTTGTATGCATAAAATAAAGAAGATTTCTTGAGTAGTGTTGCTTATATTCTTTCTTGTTTAGTGATAATTTCCAACCCTTTCCAAATGATCTTTGAATGGGATTTTATAGGGATCTATTGGTCATGGGTTGAATGTACTCACATTAGGATAAAAAGGATAAGGATGGGGAAGTATAAGAAATTGACTATTAGGTCCAAAAATGGACTTAGACAACAACACCAAAAGAAGATAAGAGTGGCACTAGTTATATAGTTCTAGTATGGTATTATTGTCTTGAGTAGATGGGAGTTGGGGGGATTGATCTATCATGGAACGAGGAGTCTAGCTCAGTTGGGATCAGGCCTAGAAGGCTAAAAATGATTGGGAATTAGTGAAAACATGCCTATGAGGGTCATAAAAATAAGAAAGAGGGACCTAAGGGTTGGGTGTCATTAGCCATGCTCTAGTTACCAATTTTCACATTTTATATGACTACATAACTCAAAAACATAGAAAGAGGAGTTGGATTGATAATGGGTCATCCTCATGCCATTGAAAACAAGATTTTAAACCTCCATAGTGGCCTTACATGCCTATAAACCATATTTTTTCCTCCAAACCCACTAAATTAATTTTAATAGAGTTTAAGGTTTTTTATAAAAGTTAAGGTTTTTTTGAGTTTTTAAGGTTTTGATTTAGGGTTGTGTATGCTTCATTTATGCATCTAAAGTTCCATATTTTCTTAGGTATGTGCATAAAGGTATACAAGGCTCATGTGTTTGGTCTTATAAATGTTATTATTCCCATTTCATAAAATTTTCATACCCTTTCCTTTTCATAGTGTTTTTACTACCATTCATGCTATGTTAACCCTATTTTTATGCACCACCCTCCATATATCTCTTCTGGCACCCTCCTCCATCATAAATCCTTCCTTACAATGTTATATCATGTCAACAGACCTCTATCCACCCTTAAAACCATAAAAAATAATTAAACCATAGAATATTGGACCTATATGGTCATATAGTGAACTAATAATGAAAATGTACACTTACAACCAACCTTTTTATGCCTACTATAGCAGGGTCCCCAAAAGACACTATGTAAACTATCCAAGGCATGAGAATTAGTGTGAGTATCAATGGATGTTCATATTAAATAAGTGAATTATGATATGATATTCTCACACAAGAGCTTCAAACACTATGCATACCACCTCTTCTCATACAAGCTTGATAACTAAACCCCTATAAATAATCATACTAGCAGGTGAATATATGTGACATTATGGATATGTATTAGCATCTTAATCTTGAATAATATAAATTTCAATGTTCATACAAGTAATGGAAAAGTTCATACTATTTTAAATATCAACACTTGATGGTCATCACCTCTGATAAGGTAGAGTAACACCTAAGCAAGCATGAAACCACATAGGCATATGTAGGCATGAGCCTTAAGCCCAAGTAGGGAAGATGGTATGAAAATAAATAAACATTATAAAACTATAATCTGAGTGTGATAATATCTATGAACACATGATAGATACTTCCCTAGTCACAAATACCTCAAGGAACAATCATGAAAAGGCCATACTCAGAGTGTTCATGTGCAAACCCACTCAATCAACAGGTATTTTACTAACAGTCTAAGAAAAAATGGTGGTTTAAGGCCTCTATAGGCATGGGAATGTCTTTAAAATTTGTAATAATTGTCATAATGACCCATTCAAGGAACCCATGTATTCACTTGGGATAGACAGATAGTGGGTATACCCATTGTTTTATCTTAAACCAAGCCCTGTCTATCATAATTATTTGGTGGGTTGAAAGGTGCATTCATGCTATATAGGGTCTATAGAAAAGTTTAGACCCAAAATAGTTTTTTATTAAATTAAAGATGATTTTTCATGGTTCACAAACTTCCTCCAAAGTTTCACCATCCAATGCTATAGTCAAGAGCCTTGGAGGTAGGCCAATATAGTCAAGCACACAAGCCTATTCATATACCTTGCTACCATTTTAAGGTTTCTTCAAGTTATTAAAACAATTTGAATTGCCAATGTGAGGTTTATGAGGGTTTTTTTATGCCTTTTAAGAGGGTTTAAATTTCCAAGAGGTAAGAAATTTGATCAAGGTGACTTCAAACCCTGTTTGAGCTAGTCAACTTATGCACAATCAATTCAAAGACCGTCTTCAAATGCTCACCCACTCCACCACATGTGTGCTCAGGGACAAACATCCTATAAAAATTTAAGTATCCCTATGGACTAAATATCCATGAAATATTTGGTGTTATTTGGGGGCTAGTCTTTATGAATGAACCTAAAGAAAATCAAAACTTAGGATTGCTTGTAAACAACCCTAATGTCATATTCCAACATTATTATCTATACACATCCTTTTCATGGGAACCTATACTATTCATGGAAGGTGAGGAATTTATTATCCTATATATTCATGGAATTTATTACTATTTTGGATGCTCATCCTCTATAAACCATCATTAAGATGATGGATATCTCAAACCTTGCATAAACCCTAGAAGTAACCTAGTGGTAGAGTTTTTCCTCAAAACCCATCTAGATGAGATAATTTGAACATGAAATTACCATTAACATCTTTCAAGGTCATTTAATCATCATAATGACTCATTGGTTAGCACGTGTAGAGGTCAAACTATATAGAATAGGCCTAGAAGTACTAGTTTGAGATTAAAATCAAAGAGATTGAGATTTTTTGTGTGTATAATGAAGTTGGAGAGGGAGAGTGAACCTTTTATCATCTTAAAAAGTCCTCTATAAACCCCCATGTTTAACTCCATGATTGGTTCATCAAACAAAAGGTATATGTGTTAGAATTCATGACTATGTGAATCCAAAGGGGGTCAAATGATACAATCAAGCATATGAAAACACTTCATGGGATATCTAAGGTGATGTTCAAGTTATATGTGATACAATATCTACTTACAACCTTAGGGTTTAGGCCAATGTTAATGATTCAAGTCTATAGGTAGACCAATCCATAACCTACTCTAACTATGCTATCAAAAGGTGAATTAGATAATAATTTGTGAAGTATAAATGTTTCTAACCCAAATGTTGAATTTTGTCACATTTATTGTAATCCATTTATATAATTTGGAATCCAATAAAGGCCACATATTCAACCATTTTGCATGTAGATATTCGAAGCCTACTCAAAAGGCATGTTTCTCTCACAAAGAGAATTTTTAAATGCTCATCATAAATTTTATGTTATGCATGGGGATTCCAATGTTTTGGAAAAGGTAGGGAGGTCTATTTACTTGAATTTGGTATAATTGGTTTAGATATCTAAGCTCTTATCTCTATAAACCATCCCTAAGACCCCCAAACACTCCTAAAGCTCATTTAAACCCTAATGGTGACTCAACTAGAGATATTTAATAAGAAAATACATTTAAACACTTATGAATTTATTCTCTAACATTTGTATCATATTTACATCTTAGAGGGGCTCATTCCCATAGATCTTGATGGTATGGAAACTATATGATCACTCCTTGTAAATGCAAGTTTGTAGGGTTTTAGGCATAAGATGTATTGTAAATTCTAAATAAAAGTTCTAAACTATGGAAAGGATAACATAAAGACTTATTATAATAATTTAATACCAATATGATCCATAGAAGTTCTTTTAAATAACTCTTATATCTCTTTCTAAATTACCAATTTGTGAAGTAGTTTAAGAGGCTTATTCATGTAGGGATAGTGTGTTTGTAGGTGAAGAAAACTTAAAAGATATCAATTCCAATGCATATGGGTTGACCCAAAGATTATCTAAGTATTATCAAATGATTTTTTATCCTATTTTATCTATTTGATCATTATATAAATGGATATGAGTATAAAGTTGAAGGACAAGTAAATATGTCTACTTATCTTGCAAGTTGAAGAATCTATCAAGAAAAGAATGGTGTGGTAGCATTGATGAACCATATAAATGAATTTTTAAATATCATATATGAGAGTATTTACAAAAATTAAAACCATTATGATAGGTTAGAGGTAATTTCATGGACCATTCTACATGCATATTGAAGGAATAGTCATGTTATAACTGCCCAACACCTCTAGGAGGCCAATCTACACTCCATTTCAGTTGTGTAACTACCATTGGAGGGAATATTTGGATATTTTAAGAATTTTTATGTCATGGATAAATTAAAACTTACGATTTATATCCTCTATATCTTCCCAAATTCTAAAGTGGACTTATTGATGGCATGTCAATGCTTGAGGATGAGGAATAGGCCTATTGTAATTACCATACACCATATTGGCCTCATTCATCACCTATCCCATGCCTAGAATATTAATTAATATCTCTAAAATTTTATTTAATTATTCATTTATGTCTTACTTCATCCCTTAATTGGGTTTAGCAAATATCTACCAAAATTACCTTTTACTCTTTTGAATAAATAGAAGGCATTTACAAATTTCTTGTTGAGTGGCAATGTTCTCTATGACAGTTTGATTTGTAGAATGTATCCATTATGTTTTAATGAGTGGGTCATTTTATGAAATTAAATTCAATTTAATAGTCTATTTTATTTTGTATTAAGTGTTATCAAGTAGGAGTTTTCTTGAAGTGTCATAAGTCAATAATATTTTATGTAGATCTAGGCCTTTATCCTTCAAGTTGCAGAATCCTCCTCAACCACCATATGAAATATTTAGGACAACATAAATAAGTCCAATAATTTTTTATATCCATGAGGTTAATTTATGGTTTCAAAGGAAATTACTAAGAGTGGATCTCTAATCAATTGGTACATCAATACTTAGAGTAAGTTCTTTCATCACTTTTCTTCTCTTTTACATTTTCAATGTGATGAGATTATGTCTTAGAGAGAGTTATAGTGAAAAATTAAGGGAGATATCCCCATAAAATATAGAGGCTTGACCTACATATTACGTATCATAGATCACTCAAATATTGGTCTAGGTTTGAGGTATACATGAACAACCTTTTCCTCATCAAGCATGTAACCTAGATTCCTAGCACTTTACAACCACCAATAGATCTTGATACCTCTATTCTCTCTCTCACTCCTTATTTTTCATATATTTATGATTGATTTTGGAATTTTAATGTATCTTTATGATAGGAGTATGGTATATCCCTACTCTTTTGTATGCCTATTGATCAATAATATGATTGGTTTTACCTCATTATATGGTTGTATATAGTGTGAATCTTTGAATGGTTGATCTAAGCAAGTGTAGAATTATATCACCTTGATTTTTTATCCTATTATTGTTGACTTATTACAATATTTTTCTATTTCAGGTTGTTAAGAGTGTCGTTAGAGGTTTTATTTGGATTAGAAGTGAAAAACATATTCCCTTCTACTCTAATATTACCTCACCTCTTTGAAAATCATTGATGGAATAGGTTATTTTAGAAGAAGTGTATGTTATTACAAACCTATAGGTCTTAGTTCACATCATCGATAGTAGTGGTCATAAAATTTAGTGTATCACCTACCTTTATTTCATAGTTTTATTTATCTATTTTCCTTGCAAGCTAGTAGGTTAGTGATTGATCCTAAATGATACATCAAGGGAGCTATCCCTTTTCTAGAGTTTCTCCTCATATATAAATTTACCCACAACCTTTGAATAGTTACCATGATATAAATTAAGTGATGAGGCTTGAAAAAACTCCTCAAGGGTGCAATTTTTTTATAATAGTTAGTTTTAGTGAAAAGTGGAATGGTAAGAGATGACACAATCCTCATAGAAGATACTATGATAAGTTATGTTGATGTTGAAGTAATCATCCTCAAAATATGGAAGGATAAAAAATGTATTAAAATTGATATACAATTCATGCATAACTAATTTTTTAACAACCTTAAATGTAATTTAATTCTGAAGTGGAGTTTGACTCAAATGAATCTGAATATGATGTTAAAACTTACATTGATTATACTTCTAATGTTAATTATGATATTGTTTCAAAAATAGAAATTGAATTTAAATTTAATTATTCATTTGGTGTGGCATCTAATATTTTATGTTAAATTACTGATATTGGATGCATAATGGCCTAGGGTTTAACATTAGGCTCTTCAAAAATAGGCCCAACTAAGAAGGACTCCACAAAGACTAGATTGTCAAAGTGAGGATTCTCAACAAAAGGGAAATGGTCAATAGTAAACTCCAAAAAGACTAACTTATCAAAATGAAGTTCCATAAAAATATGGCAATGGTAAAAATAATTATTTTCTTAAAGGAAATTATAATCATTAGGGGTGACTCAACAAGATTGGCTTGTCAAAGTGAGACTCCTCAACCAAAAGGAAAGGGTCAATAGGTAGCTCTATAGAGACTGGCTTGTCAAAGTGATGTTCCTTAAAAATAAGAAATGGTCAAAGTGTGATTCAACAAAAGTTAAATCATCAAAAATATGTGTTTCAATAAAAACATTATAAATTCATTGGTTCTTTTGGCTTATTTTACACTTGGTTGAAAAATATTACATCAGGATACATTTTAGTACTTAAAATATGACTCTTAGAGAGGGAATTATTGGCTCTATTATGATTCAATGATCAGACTAGATTTTCTAAAGTGGGGGAGTTTAGTAATGGATGAAGAATGAACTATGGATCAATAATGAGATCTTTGTAAATATGCTCATTTAATATAATCTCAAAAAAGACTAGTTGTAGGTTTGGGATGGTAAATGTGATCTATCTAGTTGAAATTATGCAACCTTGTTAGGATAATTAACTACCATATTTTAAATGGCATGGAATGGTAATGAAATGGAACTAAAAATCTTGGTAACTATAAAAGTATAAAGGAAGAGGGCCTATAAAGTAAACATTTAGGTGATGTGGATCTTGGTTTATAACATAAGCCAAAGGAATAAGGACTATAATGGTAATCATTGGGCATTAAAAAGCTAGGCTATTAATTTATGCCAAAGGAAGAGGACCTTGGATGGTAATGAATGGATACTATAGATCCTGATTGCTAACACAAGCCAAAAGAGGAGAGCATAGAATGGTAATCCTTGGGTGTTATGGAGCTTGGTTTCTAATGAAAGATAAAGGATAAGGGCCTAAAATGGTAATGAATGGACATTGCATAGCTTGGTTATTAATGTAAGCCAAAGGAAGAGGTCTTTTAATGGTAATCCTTGGTCACTATGGAGCTTGGTTATTAATTCATGCCAAAATACAAGGGCCTAAAATGGTAATCCTTATGTGATGAAGAGCTTGGTTTCTCATGCAAGCCAAGGGAGGATTACTAACATAGGTGGGGGATTGGGTACCATTATCATTAAAAGGGTGAAATTGGTACATTAATTTTACCAAATAAGGTTGATCTTGGCATATGATAATTGACATGGATTCATTTGTAATATATCCCAAAGAGGGAAATCTTGGTTTATGAAAATGGTCTTTGACTTCATGTAGGTTTGAAAGTGTTATTGCTATAGGAATAGGTATTGGTTTGAAACAAAATAAAACTTGGAATAGGTCTAGGTTATATCTGGCTTGATTGACATGGTCTAAATGGGGTCAAAAAATGACCCTTATTTGGCATGATGGTACATGTTGGATGAGCTACCTACTATTTGGAAAACACTTAGATTTGAACATGTTTAATTTGGACTTGGAACTTTGCATTGGTTTAGGAAAAGGTCTAAAATGGAAAATAATTGAGATCTAAAACAAACAACCTTTAGATATGTAAAAGAGGTCCAAAGGGTAAAATAACTAAACTAAGCTAAGGTAGAATAACAAATGTGAAACCAGTCTAAAAAAGTATTGATTTTCCTAAAGGCAATTATAATAAGTGGTAAAGGGTAACATAAAATCTCAAAAATCATCTATGGATAAGGTATTAATTTACTTCAAGGTGGTTTTAATCAATGATGAAAGTATCTAGACAAGATATACTAGTTTTGAACTATGTGGAAAGGATAATAATGATTTACCCAAGTATGATTATAATTGTTAGCATGTAAAACATTGATAGATTCAAAAGTAAAGGTTTATATAAAAAATAAATAAAAATCAATCTAAACTAAGGAAGTTGGCTTGGATAATCTCAATAAAATGATTCAAAAACAATCTAATACTTAGGAAATTGGCCTGGAAGACACTTGGTAGTTGGCTCACAAAGACTTGGTATTTAACTCACAAGAGACTATTTGACAATGGAAGTGTGACATTACAGAACTTAACACAATGAACTTCTAAATAATACACATTCCAAAAATTCTACTCAAAGGATGTTCAAACAAGGCACAAAACAATAAAAAATCAAGTATAGGAAAGGGGTGTTTATATCAAATAATAAATCAACATAGGTAAAACAATATAAAAATAAAAGCTAGACTACCTAAGCCCAAATTAGATGAGGCTTTGGCATAAAACTAATTTTTTTAGGATTTTTATTTCGAAAGATTAAATTTTAAATTTAATATAAAAATAATCAGATATTCTAAGTAAAATGGGCTAGACCAAAATGGGTAGCATAACTACACATTTGAAATAAAAGGTATAACAATGGTTTTTTAAATTTGTTTCAAATATGACTAGTGTTTTGGAACAATTTAGGCAACATAACAATCCTCCTTCAAAAAAATAGCATGACAATGATTTTAGACTAAAAAATCCAAGGCAAGTGTTTGAGACAAAATAGGTAGTGTAACAATGGCCCATTTAAACAAGTGACATACACGTGGTTTTAGGATAAAATTCTAAGTTAAAAGTGTGAAACAAAATGTGTAGAGTAACAACTTTTAGGCTAAAGTGGTGTTAAAAAATGTGATTTTTTTGGACATTTTTCAATTTTGACAATACAAAAAAATAAGTTTAGTTTAAAACACACATGTAAATCAAAGAAAGGAGAAATAACATTAATGGTTTGTCCTATCCCTAATACTGACAAGGGTGTGCATAACATCTACCAAGGCTTCCATTGATATACTAATTCTCAAAAGGAATTAAATGTTAATCCAAAAATAAAATAAGATGTGCAGATAGAGTTTTTAAGATCCCCTTTGTCTCTTAGGCACTGATAGATGGCATAAACTTAGAGTGAGGAGCACTCAACATTTGTGAATAAATTACATGGAAACTAGGGTTGACTAAAATCTATAAGTTTTGAAATGCACTAAATAATCCCAAGTGTGGCTAATATAAGGGAACATCACATTAATTAGGTTCAAACTCACTAACTTACTATGAAAATACCTATTCCTTTACACAGCGACTTCAATTATGTACTACTTAGTGAAGTCTAATGTTTAGAAAAAACTGACCTAGGTTTTCTTTAGGATTGGAAAGGATAGTTGTTTAGCCCCAACAATCCCAGTATCATGTGCCAAATTTATATACCCCACCATGGAGTGGGATTGGTACAATGTTGGGAGATGAAACCCCAGGTCAACATACCCCTAAATAAATTATGAGGAAGCAATGAAATCCTATCCACAATACAAATGTAAAAAATAAATAAATGAAAAATAGGACTTTAGAGGTTGTTTTTGGGTCAACCAAGTCACTAAGAATTTGGGGATATCATATGTGACATTATTTATAATAAGACTAAATAAACACATCAATAAACAAAGAAAATTTGATCACTCAAGTTCCTTGTAGGGGATGGGTGGAGAGTATACATGCTAAGTTTTTGGTTTTCCACAAAAAAATTATTTTATCTAGGGACTTTTAAACTAGCTAATAAACAAAGAAAAAATAGAAACTAAAAAAAATATTAAGAGATATAACTAAAGTGGATGTTGTTTTCAAAAGCACCAACACAAATGTGGATGAAATTTTGATACCTTGGCCTTGTTTTCTCTTGTAAAAAATTGAAATGCTAAAGTACAAGTTTGGTTAAGTTCATCTTAAGCACTAAACAAAAGTGTATGTGATATTTAGAAATATTTAGGCCTATCTTTCTCGACCTTGGTTACTAAAAAACATTAGGGGGGTCTCTTATCTTTAGGCCAAAAATAAAATCAATAAAAAAATTTCCATTTTTATCTCAAGTTTCTATTTTTGTCTCAGAGAAGCCATTGTTGATTATTATAGTGATCATCACCAATTCCTGTGATCAATGTTGATTTGATACAATAATCATTTCATACAACAACATAACAACTAAACATGTTTTGAAATAAAAATGCTTGATAAAAAGGTTTCAAACTCAAATTTATTATAGACCTACAATAAAAAGGTTAGAGAGGAAATAAATAGATTTATAGGCACCAAAAGAAAACAATAATATTTAATTTTTACTATGTTTTTAGCTCTCTCTATTTTGACATAGAGATTATAGTCAATTACTATAGTGATCATTGTTGATTCCTATGATCATGAGTGATTTGATATGATTCATCAATCCTCATAAATTTATAAAAAAATGACATGAATTTTATAATAAAACTCTAAACATAAATATTTAAATACTCTTGTTAATAAATCTAAAGGTTTCATATCATTCTTCTTGGCCATACATGATGTATGGTACCACTAGGTGTGCCATTATGTATCTTAGGATTCTAAATATAATACAAATGTTGATTAGTTACTTGTTAGTGAAAGATAATAAAAATCCATGCATAAAAATACATTATAACTAAACACTCTTTCCTAAGATCTAGGGGAGCATAACATAATGAACAAGATCATAAAATAGAGATAAAAACATGATAAAGTTTTACCTCATTTGTTAAAATTTATGTCCACTTGTTGGCATAAGGATGTTCTTATTCAATCTATGATATTAAATACTTTTTTCAATGCTTCTCCATGTTGGTATCACTTCTCTAATGGTTGGCTGTGTCTTTTATTTGATATTAGCTTGGTTTGGTTTGAAGTTTGGCATAAAATTGGCATTATAACACTATTTTCAATGGATTCTTGAAAGCATTCTTGTAGAATAATCTTACATACACAATCTTGTCGGCATATGGTGTGGGCACTTATTTTTATAGCTTTAATAACTAACTCTAACCTTAGGTAGGTTAGGTTATATTCTAACTTTGGTTGTGTCTTTAATAACCTAGGTTATGTCAAGATAATCCTAAACTAGGTTAAAATAATCATTAAGTCTTGACACCTCATTTTTAGATATTTGTCATCCATGACAACTCAATTTATATATATGTGAGGTTTGACTCAAATTTTTTGAATATTATAAATTAATAAATCATTTTAATAGCTCCTTTGATCCTTCACTTCACATTTGGCTAAAAATTCTTTTTTTAATATATGAAATTTGCTAATTCAACTTAGAATATTTACTTAGGCAAGTTAATTGATATTTTATCTTTAATTAATATTTCTCAGTGTTTTTATTCTTTTGGTAATTATTTTAAATGTTTTGAATTAAGCTCGATAAGACAAGAATGCCAAATTACTATGTCATAATTTGACTAGGGTTGAAACCAAACTAGGTTATTGGTGTATACAAGGTAATACCCCAAATAAGCAAGTCTTTCCATGTTTCCTAACAATTAAATCCCTTACACATGAATTTGGGGCCTTAAGGTGATTTTTAGGCTTAAGGTGCAAGATTTAATAAAAATTGAATTGAATCCTGTTTTAGGCATGAAAGTGGCCAAAAATTAAATGTCTACATAAATTAGCATGCATTGGTGGTTATTTACCCATAAAGGTTACACTATTAAATAATTAATTTTAATGCAACAACTGATTAATTTTTTTAATTGATGTTAAAACTCATAGTTTGAATATATTATATTATAATTGGCATTTAAGATAAGATCTCATTTTTCCTAAGATATAATTATACTCCAAAAACAAAGGTAAATTCTAATTGAATTTGAACCATAATTTATAACCTAGGGTTTATGAAGGCTAAGTATTCCACTATTATTTTTATTTTAATATATATTAAATCTTAAAAGTAAATTCATCAACGTAATACATTAATTAACATTTCTTATAAATTATCATTATTCCTTATGTGATTTTAAAAATATCCATCATTGAATTTAACTTCAAATTTTAAGTCATACCAAGGATCTAATGTATAGTATTATTTTACCTACATACGATAGTATATTTATGAACAAAATTTTATGGTTTAACATAACCAAAAATTAAACAAACATACTAGCCTAAGTAGAGTACACAAGTGATAACATATATGATAAGAGTTTTATACCACTTATGATATCTATTATCAAAAGTTACTAGATGATGATTGATAAGATCAACCATATAGGATCTAATAGGTTCAATGTTGAAAACACACCCAATATATCCACATATTAAAACATACATCTATGTTTTCAAAAGAGGATCACTTAAGCATAAAATTTATTTGGTAAAATAATATCTAGTGTTATTTAAGATAAAAATCCTAATTTCCATTTGATATATATTTGTGATAAAAAAATTAGTTATATATTATATTATAATGAATAAGAATAGTTTTTCTAATTCTATGGAACTCATAACTAAACTATAGGCACCTATATTTATCTTCATATTCAATTTAATTTATAAGTTTGACATGGTGTCTATATTGTCACCCAAATATGATGACCTTATATTTATAGATATACATACTATATGATTAGTATAAGTATATAAAAATATAAGGGCATATCTATAACACCCCCATTATGTTTAGGTTATACATACCTTAAGGGTATAAAATCTAAATCATTATATGGTAGTATCCACAAATAAGATATGGTTCATAATATTGTATTTCAATCAATATGATTCTCATTAGTCAACTTGATCATAAGGGGTTTTCTAGAAGTGATTCTATGACACATGAGTAATCCTTCACACAAGTTATATAAAATTATAAATATTTTTTCATCATGATTAAACAAATTAGGATGATATTTAATGCTATAAGTATGTTTCAGCCAAAAAATAAGTGTAATATATAGGTAGGGTTTAATTTCAAAGGTATTATGTACATCCATCCAAATTATACCACTCTGGTGTCATTATTTCTCATTATCATATGGTCCACTAATTTCCATGCTAATATCACTAAACCCTAATTTTATATTTATACTTAAATTATAATTAGTTCATAATTTCATCCTTAATCTCATCATATTTTAATCTTAATATAGTCATCATATTCTATTGTAACCTTAATTTTGTCATCAACACCCCTAGCTTAACCCATCACTATTTGATCATTTCCACATCAATTATATTATTGCATTTGAACCTTATCCAACCAAAAATATTTAAATTAATATTAAACAAATAAAATATAATATTATGTGG